>JAJEJH010000010.1:0-62500 GCA_026122585.1 Anacardium occidentale
GTTGAAGAAGCAGTTACAGGAGCTAGTCGATAAGGAGTTCATCAAACCGAACTGTTCATCGTGGGGAGCTCCAATTTTATTTGTGAAGAAGAAGGATGAGTCAATGCGGATGTGCATTGACTACAGGGAGCTTAACAGAGTGACGGTGAAGAATAAGTATCCCCTGCCAAGGATCGACGACCTCTTTTATCAGTTGAGAGGTACGACTGTTTTCTCCAAGATTGACTTGAGATCTGACATTATCAAGTCAGAGTAGCAGAGAGAGATGTCCCCAAGACTGCATTCAAGACTCGTTATGGGTATTATGAGTTCGTGGTCATGCCATTTGGGTTGACTAACGCCCCAGCCATCTTCATGGACTTGATGAACCGGATGTTTCATGATTACCTTGACCGATTCGTGGTGGTTTTCATTGATGACATTCTGGTTTATTCTAAAAATGTGACAGAGCACGAGGAACATCTCAGATTCGTGCTTCAGAGATTGAGAAACCAGTATTTGTTCTCCAAGTTCTCCAAGTGTGAGTTCTGGCTCGACAGAGTGACATTCCTAGGCCACGTGGTATCAGCATATGAGATTTCAGTAGACCCCAACAAAGTGGATACGATTTTGAGTTGGCCAAGGCTGAAGACAGTGAAAGAAGTCAGAAGCTTCCTTGGGTTAGCAGGTTACTATTGGAGGTTCATTGAGGGGTTCTCCAGCCTAGTAAGGCATCTCACTGCCTTGACTAGGAAAGAGACTCCGTTTATGTGGTCAGAGGAGTGTGAGGAGCCATTTCAAGAGCTCAAGCAGAGGTTGACTAGTACTCCAGTCTTGGCGCTATCCCAAGAGGGGGTAGAGTTTGACATTTATACAGATGCATCCCATCAGGGGATCGGGATAGTTCTGATGTAGAATGGTAGGGTGATTGCCTACGCCTCTAGGCAATTGTGAGATCACGAATTGAGATACCCTACCCACGACCTAAAGTTAGCAGCGGTCGTATTTGCCTTGAAGATTTGGAGACACTACCTCTACGGAGTCAGATGCAGTATATATTCAGACCACAAAAGTTTGAAATATTTCTTCACCTAGAAGGAGCTCAACATGAGGCAGAGGAGATGGTTGGAGCTGGTGAAGGACTACGACTGTGACATCAGATATCACCCAGGTAGAGCCAATGTAGTGGCTGACGCCTTGAGTAGGCGAATGGCCCTATCCAGCCTATCAATTCAGAGAGAGCTACAGCATGAGTTGATCAGAGAGCAGATTAAGATTATGTCTACGGGTTTCTCCAGGCTACGTATCAGATCTTCGTTGTATGATGAGATCAGAGAGGGTCAGATGTTAGATGAGTGAACTCAAAGCATGCTTCAGAGGATGTCAGAGAGAGCAGTGCCAGACTCTGAGTTCAAAGATGGGATCTTGAGGTTCAGAGATAGAGTCTGTGTGCCCTAGAGTTCAGAGTTGAGATAGAGGATTTTGTCAGAGGTGCACAGTGTGGCGTATTCAGCGCACCCAGACAGCACGAAAATGTATCAAGACCTCAAGAAGAGTTTCTGGTGGTCAGGGATAAAGAAGGACATAGCAGACTTCATCTCCAGATGTCTGATATGTCATCAAGTAAAGGCGGAGCACCAGAGACCCTCAGGATTACTTCATCCCTTGAGTATTCCTGAGTGGAAGTGGGATGACATCTCTATGGACTTCATTTCTGGTCTTCCTAGAGTCTAGCGAGGATTTAATAGTATCTAAGTGATAGTGGATCGGTTGAGTAAGTCTACACATTTCTTACCGATCAGGCCGGGAATGTCTACAAAGCATTTAGCCCGACTCTACATCAGAGAGGTGGTCAGACTCCACGGTGTTCCCAGGACGATAGTGTCAGATAGGGACTTCAGATTTCTATTGATATGTATCCAAATCCGAATTCAAGTGTGATTTAAGAAATGTCATCACCGATTCAAGCCTTAATGCCTCCAGATTATCTCTCAAGCCAATACAAGCCTTTCCAAGCCATCAAAACAGAAAAAACAAGCTTCTTCGGGTTTGATCAAAGCATTCGAAAGGAATTTCGAACCATCTCGCATAATTTCTGCCAAAGCCTTTGAATCATGCTCGAGCTCGACAACAATCAAAAATGGAACATCAAGGAGCATGAATTCATCAAATGGCTTTATACGAAGCCAATGAAAGAAACGTGACTCAATTTGGATAAGAAACGAGTGAAAACGGGTTGTGCGAAAATTCCCCCTGCCTGGCGTCGCAGCGCTGCGCTCCTGACCTGCATGCGCGCGTGCGCACGCATGCTGCCTTGCTGCTCACGCAAGCGTGCACTCACGCACACCTGCGCGCGCGCCCAGCGCCCCAATGCCCGCATGCCCAGCTTCCGCACGCACACCTGGATTCTGCCCAATTTTGGATCCTTTTGCATTTTCAAGCTATTTTGCATGTTTTCGCTTCCAAAACTTCTCCAAAGCAACTTTCTTGATATTTTGAGTTTCGAATGACCTCCAATACAGATTCGAATGCCAACAACTCTTCGGATTGAATTTGAATAATTAATTCGGATCGAATGCTTAAATCGAGAAATTCGAATCAAGGTCAATTCAATCAAGGAAAAATTATATGAAGATACAAACATGTAAATTATGATATTTAAAATATGTTTGTATTTAAATTATGCATTGTAATTAGATTTAGGAAACTTATGTAATTTGTCTCTTTTATGTTTTCTTTTATTTAATTTAAGTGGTGTTTAAGTTAACTAGGGTTAGTTAGACTTTAACCATGGTTTGTATCATGCCTATAAAAGGCAATCCAAACTTATTGTAAAGGACTTTTTGATGAAATGAAAATTTAGAGAAGCTTTGTGCTTTTTCTTTCAATTCCATAATGCTTTTGTGGCTCATGTGAATGTTTATTTTTGTTTATCCAAATTTCCATTTGTAAGAAGGAATTTGGTGGTGGAAGAACCTTGGTGGTGGAATTTCCTTTATCATTGGTTCACCCTCAAGTTGGTGAAGGAATCCTTTATGCTTGAGGTTGGTTTTTCTTGCTACATATTC
This sequence comes from Anacardium occidentale, assembly GCA_026122585.1. NCBI lineage: Eukaryota > Viridiplantae > Streptophyta > Magnoliopsida > Sapindales > Anacardiaceae > Anacardium > Anacardium occidentale. Next base: position 3,048 of record JAJEJH010000010.1, read on the forward strand.
ATTTATGTTTGTTGTTGATGAATTAGTGTTGGATTTGGGTGGAAAATTGCATGAATTTAAGACTTATTTGGGGCTGGAATTTTAGGGGTGATTTGGGAGATTTTAGAATCAATTTTGGGAGCATTAACACCTTCTCAATATCATATCATCTGTCAGCCTTCTGGAGATCTCTACAGAGAGCATTGGGAACCAGGTTACAGTTCAGCTCAGTATATCACCCTCAGATAGATGGCCAGACGGAAAGGGTGAATAAGATATTGGAGGACATGCTAAGAGCTTATTGTATGAACTTCCAGACTGATTGGGTAGAGTTGATCCCTCTAATAGAGTTCACCTATAACAATAGTTATCAGACGACGATTCAGATGGCTCCATTTGAGGCATTATATGGTCAGAAGTGTAAGTCTCCTCTCTATTGGGATGAGATTGGAGAGAGAGATTCTTTGGAGTCAGTAGTGGGACCAAAGACTACTCAGAGGATGATTGAGCAAGTCAAGATCATCAGACAGAAGATGAAACATGCCCAGGATCGACAGAAGAGTTATGTTGATCTACGACGCAGAGAAATTGAATTTTCAGTGGGCGATAAGGTATTTCTGAGAATTACTCCCTACAGGTGAGTCTCAGGTTTGGTAAGAAAGGGAAGCTAGCACCCAGATTCATTGGTCCCTACGAGATACTTGAGAGAGTAGGGACAGTTACCTACAGGTTAGTACTGCCAGCCGGCATTGACAGAATCCACAATGTCTTCCACGTGTCTTAGTTGAGGAAGTATGTGGGTGATCCGTCTCATGTCCTTCAGTTTTCAGAGATTGAGTTGGTAGAAGACTTGAGCTACCAAGAGTTGCCTGTTCAGATTCTCGACTACAGAGTCAAAGTCCTCAAAAATAAAGAGATTTCACTGGTCAAAGTTTTGTGGCGCAGCCAGCGTGTGACAGAAGCCACCTGAGAGATAGAGTCTGAGATCAGGGATAGATTCTCAGAGTTGGTCAGATAAATTTTGGGGTCAGAATTTTTATAAGGGGGCAGAAATGTAGCATCCCAGGTTAGAAAAACCTTAGGTTAGAAATAGAATTCAGGAATATATTGGGAGTCTAGAAGAGTTCAGGGGTGAGTTAGTAGTTTTCCAAGGCTGTGTGGCCTTCGAATGATGCCTTTAGGGAGGTTTCAATCATGCGAAGCGCGAGAAGTGGATTATTTCCATTTTCCCTTGGTGCACTCCCGTGCATCATGCCTACACACCCGTGCAGGTGGGTAGAAAAGGAGAGAGATGAGAGATTAATGCATTCTCACCTATTTTCAGCCAGTTTCTTCTCCATTTCAGCAGCTTCCAGCGCTAGGCGCGAGGTTCAGCTTCTAGTGGCTCTCAATCCAGCAAGAGAGCAGAGAGATTAGCTCGGATTAGAGTTTTCCAGCCGCTATGTCAAGAGGTAAGTGCTTCTTACTTCTTCCGTGCGTTCCTAGCTTGCTTTGATGCTTGATGATGTTTGGAAATATGTGTTTGCATGTCCAGCTTGTTTGGTTGATTATATGTGATGAATATGATGATTGAGATGCTTATTTTCCACCCGAGAACATGCTTGATTGCTTGTGTGTGTGGTGTGAGGGAAAGCTTGGCTTTCCATGGTGGATTCAATATAATTGGATGGATGATGAAATTGAAGTGATTTTTTAGCTTATTGAAGTGCCTTGAATGCTTGTTTGAGTTCAATTTCAGATTGGATGAGATTTTCTTGGGTTTCTGCACTTTCCAGGTGAGTTCTGCTACTGCAAACCCACATGTACGCCCGTGTGTCCGCAGACGCATGCCCGTGTGCCTGTGTTCTGCTAGCGCACGCCCGTGTGCACAAAGGGCGCACGGCCTGGAATGTAGACCACACGACCGTGTGTCCTGAGGGACACGGCCGTGTGTCCGCTTTATGCATGAGAAGGCCAGTTTTCTCCAGAAGCTTACACGGCCAGGCACACTATCGGGGCACGGTCCCATGTGTCTGGGCATACGCCTGTGTGCCGTTGCCTGGCACAACCGTGTGTGTGCATGCACGACCTTGTGTCTCCCTTGCACGGCCGTGTGTCAGCTTATTTCTTCAGAAATTATAGAAATTGAATTATAAAGGCTTGGTAATCCATCTAGAAGGCTAATAATCACCAGACAAGCCAGAACTCAGATAAGAATTGATGCATATGCATTCATAGCATAGCATGTAATCTGGAAGAGGATCCAGAGATCTGAATTCAGTAGTTTTCAGTATTCAGAACCCAATGTATGGGTTACAGTTTTGGATGAACTCGAGGGGGCATCTGTGGGACCCAGCTTTTTAACACCAGTCAAATTGTCCAGCACTTTTCATTCGGTTTTCTAGTCAGTAGCTAGAATGTTCAGCCCACTTGGCCAGGATGCCGAATCCCTGTGCTCATCAGCCTGATTAGCACAGCAGGTACTTATGGGTACATATACAGATTCGCATACATGCATATTTAGATTTCAATTACCATGTCATGACATTCATTTTAGAATTTGATTAATAATGAGAAACAACTAATCCAGTAATCAGATTCAGCACTTGCAAGCGACTAGATGTATGAATAGGGCTGAGGCCAGGTATGTATGCAGTGTTTGTTGCTGCTGGCGAGGAGTGGGTGGACTGAGGCTTGCGAGAGGGGGACCCCACACACACTTTCCAGCATATACTTTATTTTCAGTTTTGGACCTGTGAGGTCTTGTACATTAATGTCAATGTAACCAGATGTACAGAACAGTTATATATTTATGAAAAGCAAGTTTGGGCTCATCGTGTATTTCAATTTCAGTTTCAGCTTCCGCATGCAATGTAATTTAGCAGCAGGTCTTCTTTTTCGTAGGATTTTCATCGCGGGTACCCAATTTCCAGTTTATTAATAAAAGAACAGTGTTTCTCAGCGGTAGGGGTACTCGTGGCATCGGGTCCTACAGAAACATTTTTTATTATTTTTATATTAAAATAACTAAAATACTCTTTTACAAATAAAAATTTTATAATAAAATTATAAAATAATTTTTAAATAAAAAAATTTAAAAAAAATATAAAAACTGATAAAGGAACTAGGTGGCTGTTTTCGGCCATCTGGTTCTAAGGGAGGCCAGATTTGGCCTCCCTATTCGGTGGAGGCGATTTGACTACCTCCGCCAGAAAGAAAGGCCGAAAACGGCCAATAGGACCAAGGACAGTCCTTTTCGATCGTTTTTGGCTTATATTTTTGGCAGAGGTGGCCGGATCTGGGCACCTCCGCCTAAACTGACCGCCTCTATCTAACAAGGAAGTCAGATCTGACCTCCCTTGGAACCAGGTGGTCGTTTCCAGCCACCTAGTTCCTTTATCGGTGGCCACTGCCATCGGCATCAGCGGTGGTGGCTACTTTAAAATTTTTTTATATATTTTTTTAAATTTTTTTAAATTTTTTAATACTTTATATTTATAAAAATTTATTTTATTATTTTTTAAAATTTTAATCTTAAAAGGATAAAAATACCTTTGAACTATTACTGTGTACTAATATATTTAATATTAAATTTGATTGGAAAGTAAAAAATTAGGTTTTTGAAACCTTGGGGGTGGCACTTTGGCCCCGCCTCAAACTACGGGTGGGAACAAGTCCTTTGGCCTTTAATTGTAGTGGGCTTTATTTGGTTAATGCATATTCCAAACTCAATTTCTTTTTTTGATTCAAATAATATTAACAACGTGAAAAGTTTTATTCATTTCTCATATGTCTGTCCCAATATTTTGAATTAAATTTTCAGTCAAAAGATCTAACACTTTGCACCATTATTTATTTAGTTTTACACACCAAAAACCTATTTTATAGTGATTCAAAAGTTTCTTTCACTGATTTCTGTAAAACTAATTATGTTAAGCTAAATTTTATTAAGCTTTCCTGCATTTTATAGCGTGCTAGTGCTTATGCAATCTAATAATACTACACATTTCTGTAAGCTAAGCCTAGCTTTTTTGCTTTCGTTTTTCATTTTCTATAAAATTAAATTTATATGTATAATATTTTTTTTTATGTTCAATTAAAGTAAGATACAGTGATTGAAAAACGCAAAGGGCAAGAAAATATTCACTTACTTGAGCTGAAGCAGATTTGAAGAAGAGTCAACAAAAACAGAATCAAATTAATCTTTGAACACGTCGAATCCTATTAAGGAGCAATCAAATTAATCACTTACTGGGTCAATGCTCATGCTGTAATAAGCGCAACTAATTTGGAAGGAGCAATCCGGCTGAGTTTTCTAGATAAAAGAAGAAGAGTGGGAGCAGAAATGTTGAAATATTGAGTTGAAATAGAATTTAAATCTAATGCAAGTAATATATGTATGCTTCACATGTTTACCTAAGAATGAATTTACATCAAATAACAACATGCACTAAAAAACGATAAAGAGCTAAAATGGAATTTAATAGGCAGGAGCTTCATTGACGAAATGAGGCATTATCATGACGAACTGAAAAGAGAAGAATGATTGGGCACACGTTGGTGCGAGCGTTGAAACGATTATGGACCTTGGAGTTTGCGCTGCGACGGATAATGGCTTAAGAGAGTTTTTGTAAAAGGGAAGTTAGGGCTTCAGCGGCAAAAGGTGGCAGAGGGAAGAAGCGTGCGGCAAAAGAAAGAAATGTGCGGCGAGGGAAAATGTTTTGCTTTTAGTGAAGACGATAGATCATTTGTGACATTTTTTAATGGTTTTTACCAATGTTTTCAAAATGCCGCTGCTGAATAACACTATTGCGATACTTAAAGTAAGTGATGGCTAAAGCGACAGTATATAATAATATTGGGATTTACAAATATCGCTAAAAAATTGCAGATAAAAGTCATTTTTATTGTAGTGAGATGAGAAAAAAAATTAAAAGTATATTTCTAAATTCGGGATCTCATTATTGTCATGAAATATATATAATTCCTCTTTATAATAGATTTTTACCTCTATTTTTTTATAATAATTCTTTAAAAAGTTGTCAAAACAATGCAACAATTTTATTTTGTACATATTTAATTTTTTTTAGTACACGATTCAGTTTATTATTGTTATACTGGCTGGGAACAAAATCTTGGTAAAAGAAGTCGCTCATGATTTTCTGTATATAATATGATAGTTGATTTAGTGAAAAAGATGTATGACCTTCTGCGTTGGTTTGATCATTATTTGTATATAACATGACAGTTTATCATCTGTATATAACAAGAACGTTGGTAGTTAATTTATCTTAAATATGGTTCCTACAGTAGTAAATAAGTGTACATATTACGATAGAAATGATAGTTTAATTTATTCGTCACTAAATAGAGCATCATCTTTTAAGTTGCCGTGAATCTCAGGTTCAAGTTCAAAGAGTTGCTTCAAGTTAAAAGGCCAAGTAACGTTAGTGCTTCCACTCCATAGAAGTTCAGCAAGCTGAGCGTAGGCATGTTCAGAAGGATGCCAGCCACGAGGATCCTTACATAACACATATTCCCCCAACATTCCACAATAACTTGCATGACACATTCCACTCCCACAACATGCCACATATGCTTCTTTGAACCCTTCAAAGCAATTCACAAGTTTAGATAATATTAATTAATAATCAAATATTATATAATAAACGATCAAATTAATTATGAATAAAACCCACCATATTTCTGAAAATTCTTGTATCTATCTAGAAGAGTAGTGTAGAAATAAAAAATGAAGTACTTGAATCCTGATAGCTGCCTCTCTAGAGCCAGCTCCTCCCAAACTTTCGATAGAGCTCTGTTGAGTGATTTTGCGAATGCTGACTTCTTCACATTGAGTACCGGTGAGATTGTAATATTGTCTAACTGCTGGCATGCAACCCAAGGGTCCTACATTTTGAAATGCGAGTCTCCTTCCTCCAAGTTTATATATTTCCTATACAAGGCAAAACATTTATTAAAAGTATAACTGACATTTTTTATTGGTGATTAAAGTGGAAATAGAGACGATTAATATACCTTGACCACGTGTGTTAAATTTCCAATCACGAATTTTACAAATTCTTCCTTGGTTGATTGGTCAGGATATTCAGCGTCATTATAAGTCGTGTAATCATTACTTCCGGTGTTGAACAAGTAGACTGCGTTACTTAGAAAAATCTTCGCCTCTTTATCACCAACCTCTTGTCTCAACAAACGTGTCACGTTCTTGAAGAAGCTTAATTGGACTCCAAGGTTAAGCTGCAATTAAAGTTCCAATTACGATCGAAAAAAATGTTTAAACTAAATTAATCACACTATTTGCTTGCTATTCTATATTAATATATTTTTTTATATGTGCTTGCTTTTATAATAACAACTTGTGTACCGTTCCTGGATCGGTTGTAGGAAGAACACCAGAACCAGCACTAGCGAAGTTGGCTCCATTAAGGAATTGATGTTTTCCAGAATCTAAATACGGTTTCCATAGACTTAAGTTTAGCTTCAGGGCTGCATCAATGTAAGCAACAACAAACAACCCCATACTTATTTTTGACATGCCAATGCATAATAATAATAATAATAATCAATCTCGTAATTAAAATTGGTTTATTAGTTGATTCAGTAATCACATGATCACTAGCTCATTAAAAGTATGAATCAGAGATACTGTACTTTTCCCTGAAAGAAATTACTGATCAAATGGGATTAATGTATTGTTTAAGAAAATGCAGTATACCAATGAAATCAGGGACAAGACGTCCATCGCTAAATCTTCCGGTAGGACGCTTGAAGTAACTTTCTCCGTATGGCTGAAAATCTGCTTTATACTCAATGCTGATATTGAGCAAGTTATTGTTTCCTGGATCAAATATAGAGTCCCCAAAAACGAAGAGGGCATGCTGTTTTCTGACTCTAGACTCCTTCGATTCAGTTGATGAAACAACATTTATTCTATCGAACAGCAGTACTGCTATACCTATACACAAAATCGAGCTTAAACTTTGCGTAGCTAAAACCATCTTCCGGACCACCCGCGGCAATCTAGCTAGCCATGCAAAACAAAGAACCGCCGCGAGTCTTAATTTCAATTTGTACTTCATAAATCTATCTGTGAGAATATTAGGCAGCAGAAAAACAAACATCGAGACAAATAACATAATATATAAATCAAAGAAGGTTTCCATCCAAAGTTTCACTCAAAACAATTTTCATCTCGTACTTTTTAACAACTCAAACATTTATTTTTTTTACTAAAATCAACAATCAAATTTAATGATCAATAATTAAATTTTAATAGTCAGAAAGGTATTTGAGTTATTTTCTTAATAAAAATTTTATAAAATAATAAAAAATATTTTATAAAAATAATATAAATATTAAATATTACTTAAATATTTAAAATAATATAAAATATTAAAAATTTTCAAAATATACTAAAATATAAAAATTTTTAACAAATTAAAAAAATTTAAAAGCAATCACTGTTATCAATGCCAATAGCGATGGCCTCAAATAATAAAGTCATGTGCTTCAAAATGGTCATTTGATCGATCGCCTCTTATTCTGGCCACCTACACCAACAAAAGTGATCAACAATAGTGAGAAATGATGGGTCTTAGCCTCATCGGCCGTTTCTGACCATGATTGCTAGCGAAGGTAGTTAGATTTAGTCACCTCCATCAAAATAGGAGGCAGCTAATCTGACCACTTCCACTGTCCTTGGAACCATATGGTTATTTTTAACCACTTGATTTAATTATCCGCTACCATTATCACCGGTGATGATGGTTGCCTTTCTTAAAAATTATCACTTGTTTTTAAAAATTAAATATTTTTTAAAATTTTATGATATATTTAATTGTTTAAAATTTTTAATATATTTATAGATAAATATTATTTTATACTTTTATTATAAAATTTTATTTTTTTAATAACAATATTTTAATCATTTCACGAAAAAAATGTTAATAAAATTGGATGAAAGATAATCAAAGAGTAAGTGTTTAAGTTTTTAAAAGTTAAAAGGTAGAAATTTGCATTTGAGTGAAATCTTTGGGTGGAATAAGTTCTTTGGCCATCAAAGAAGCACAATATTTACATGTTTTACACTCATCACATGGTGGGATATTCTACTATTCCTAGTAGCATTGATATAATTTTATTCCTCTTTAAGATTGTATTCTCTTTAAACAGTTATTCTGAAATCAGAATAATTTTACATAGAAACGAATAGCAGATAGAGTTTGATTATGAATTTATAGTATATTTGATAAAATTTTAGTAGACATAGGTACCTAGACTGTCTTTCTAAAATAGAGTAAATGGTAATTTCCCACTCAAGGATTTGAGAAATCACAAGTACCCACACTTTAAATTCCTAAATGAAAAATTTCCACTCTTTTAATGAAAAGATTCTTGATAAATGATCAGAGTTAAAAGCACTCATGGTCATTGAAATATTTACTTATTGTATCCGAAATTCCTATTTTTTAAAATATAGTAAGAAAATCACTGAAATTTGAATTTCGTTTGTCGTCAAGTCACTCTTCTGTTTTACCATTTGAATCTTTAATGGAAACTGACGTGGTGGACGACGTGAAGGCTAACATGAACATTTTGTTAACATAACATCCCATCAATGTCAGCTTCAGCGTTCACATCAATATTCATGTTAGAGTTGACGAGTGACTTGCTGACAAATAAAACTCAAAGTTTAGTGATCATGACTGCAATTAATAAAAAATTCAATGACCTTGAGTACATTTGACTCTCCTCCACATTTTCGGCATCCAAATAGAAAATTCACGAGTAAAAAAAAAAAAGCAAAAGCACAAAAGGAAATTACTTTCAAATTAGTAATTACTTTTATTTATTTTTAACTATAAATTATTTTTTATATATAAAATATTTGAAATTTTAGTCAAATTTGATTTTAAATATAGAAAATAATTTAGGATTAAAAATAAATAAAAATAATTTCAATAAATCTTGAGATTAATTACTAATTTGAAAGTAATTTAAAAAGTTAATACAGAAATTTTATTTGATAGTAGCTAAAGAGTTCGACATAATTACCAATTTGAAAGCAATTTCCTCTTGTACTTTTGTTTTTTATTTTGTATTTTTGTTTTTTTTCTACTAGTAAATTTTCTATTTGGATGCCAAAAATGCAAAAGATAGTTGAAATGTACTCAAGGTTATTGAATTGTTCACTAATTGCAACCATAGTCACTAAACTTTAAGTTTTATTTATCATCATGTTATTCCCTAACTTTGATGAGAATAATAACGTGGATACTGATGTAGATGTTAACGAGATGTCATGTTAGCTTCCATGTTGTATGCCACGTTACTTTCCGTTAAAGATTTAAATGGTGAAACATAAAAGTGACTTGACGACAAATGAAATTCGGAGTTCAATGATTTTTTTCAATATTTTAAAAAATACTAACTTCGGATACAATAAGTGAATACTTCAATGACCGTGAGTGCATTTAATCCTATATGATTATATCACCCGTGGTTTTTTTTACTTTTATGAAATTACCATATTGCGTCTAATAATGTTTATCAATAATATGATCAAATCTAAGAACTGGAATCATACTTGAAAGATGCAGTCTAATCAAATTATATTTGGAAAGGTATAATTTAACAACTAAAATTAAGCTCATAAGAAATTCAACAGTCAAAATTATCATAATCACACTAAAAATGTATAATTTCAATATAATCACACACTTGTTTAGTGCTTTCCAATCAAAATAGCACCAAATAAGGGTAATTTTGACTTAATCGATTTTGCCAAATCTCACTATCCATTGTGATTTCAACCAAATTGCTCCTTTCCCTATGTGATCCGATGATCCATGCCAACAATTTTCTTTTTCAAATTTTTTAGAAGCAAAATGATGTTTATGTCTTTCTACCATTATTATTATTTTTTTAATGGAGAATGGTTTTTTATGGGTGTTTATATAGAAATTTAGTGGCTAGGAACGATTTTGACAAACCTTGTACCGGAAATTGTGATTTACCTTTTAATGCGAACTAGGGGCTAATGAAAATGAGCAGAATCACTTACAAGGCTCAACCGCTTAAGTTCGAGCTTCACAAGTTTGGCTCTCGTATTCGATTTTTGTTTGTTCAATAAGTTTATGAGTTCATCAATTAATTTAAATAAAATATTAATAAAATATTAATAATTTTATATTTCTATCCTTTAAACTTTGTTTTGTTTTGTTTTGTTTTTTTTGTTTTTTTTTAACATAAGAGATTGTTGACAAATTCATAAGTTATTATAAAGTTTAAATTAATATTTTTAAAATTAATAAATTTAAACAATTATTTTTAATCGAGTTTAAGTAATCTGTTCTTGTCTTGAGCAGTCATTAATGAACCCTTAGGATAATATTTTGTAGAAACTTTCTAATATAAAGTGATTATTAAAAGTTTTAATTTAAAAATAAATTAAATAATTAGAAGAGATTATATTTTTTTAACTGTCGGATATTATATCAATTAATTGAAAATAACTGAATTAGTATTTTGGATAAAGGCCTGTCCTTTCTTTTCCCTCATCAACTTCATTAATGCATTAAAAAAAAAAAAAAAAAAAAAAAAACTACTTTAGAAGAAAGGACACTTACCTTCCTTCCGACTTGAAGCAATGAAGCGGTCCTCTTTTTCCTTTTTTTCCTTTTGTTCCTTCAACAAAGAAAAAGAACTACTTCCGCTTTTAAACAGAGGCAACCACCTTTCTGAATGTTTAACTGCAGTGGTTCATGGCAGCCTCTGCCACGTATTCAGTTGCTTAGGGTGGTTGTGGCATAAGTGGATAGGACAACGTTAACTACGACTACTACTTTAACATTCCAATTTTCACGTTCTACAAGGTCTATAGAAGAAGGGTATCATTGGTTTGAGCATCAGCAGTGGCATAAGCAATATAAATTTGGTTGACCTAACATGCAGTCAGTCTCCACTGGTAGGTTTCTTATGATTAGTAAAACAATATTAATTACGTTATTAATACATAAACAAAATTAAAGTAATTGACGTGATGAAAGTCATCCATTTGCCGTCGTGCTGCTACTTTTAATTATGTTATTATTTGTAATGAATCTTCACAGAATTACATCAGTTATATACTAAATTCATAGAGGAAGGAGCAAACCTCCAAATACTGAATAAAACGTTCTGAAAGTGAGCATTATCGTGTTATGGACTTAAACCAACAAGATGCAGAAGAATTTTAAGATGAGTGCTTAAAAAGGAAAATGCTTGATGATGAAGAAGAGTTTTTATACGTTTGATGTTGTAGCATGTCTTGCGTTCATCAGCATTCAACCACCTACCATTCAAATTTGACACGTAACACATAACCCCCATTGGGTAGGTTCATTTTGTAAAACTACATCGCATATAAATTTACTTTGTAAAAAAACAATCATAACATTAATTAATGGTAGAATAAAAATGGCCAAAGTACATATTCCCACCCAACGTTTGCTGAAACGACAAAACCCGCCCTCCAACTTTGAGAAACCCAAACATCCACAGTTGACCAAAGTCAACGATTAATTTAACGGTTAACTGACAGTCACAAGCGTATTTTGTCCTTTTGATAAGAATTAAAAAATAATAAAATAAAATTTGTAAAAATAATAAAAATATTAAAATAAATTATATAAATTTAAAAAATTAACAATATAAATAAAAATAAAAAAATAAAAAAGCAACCGCTTTGCTAGCGGTGATGGCTACCTATAAAAAAACCAGAATGTTAGAAATGATCTCCTGACTGATCTAAAATGACAGCCCTTTGGTTGAAATCACAATGGATAGTGAGATTTGGCAAAATCGATTAAGTCAAAATTACCTTTATTTGGTGCTATTTGGATTGGAAAGTACTAAACAAGTGTGTGATTATATTGAAATCATACATTTTTAGTGTGATTATGATAATTTTGACTGTTGAATTGCTTATGAGCTTAATTTTAGTTGTTAACTTATACCTTTCCAAATATAATTTGATTAGACTGCATCTTTCAAGTATGATTCCAGTTCTTAGATTTGATCATATTATTGACAAACATTATTAGAAGCAATATGGTAATTTCATTAAAGTAAAAAAAACCACGGGTGATATGATCATATAAAATTAAATGCACTCACGGTCATTGAAGTATTCACTTATTGTATCCGAAGTTAGTATTTTTTAAAATATTGAAAAAAATCATTGAACTTTGAATTCCATTTGTCGTCAAGTCACTTTTATGTTTCACCATTTGAATCTTTAACGGAAAGTAACGTGGCATACAACATGGAAGCTAACATGACATCTCGTTAACAACTACATCAGTATCCACGTTAGCATTCACATCAAAGCTAGGGAGTAACATGACGACAAATAAAACTTAAAGTTTAGTGACTACGGTTGCAATTAGTGAACAGTTCAATTACTTTGAGTACATTTTGACTATCTTTTGCATTCTTAGCATCCAAATAGAAAATTCACTAGTAGAAAAAAAACAAAAAAAAAATAATAATAAACAAAAGTACAAGGGGAAATTGCTTTCAAATTGGTAATTAATGTCAAACTCTTGAGCTACTATCAAATAAAATTTCTATATCAACTTTTTAAATTACTTTCAAATTAGTAATTAATCTCAAGATTTATTGAAATTATTTTTATTTATTTTTAATCTTAAATTATTTTCTATATTTAAAATCAAATTTGACTAAAATTTCAAATATTTTATATATAAAAAATAATTTATAGTTAAAAATAAATAAAAGTAATCTCAATAATCTTGAGATTAATTACTAATTTGAAAGTAATTTCCTTTTGTGTTTTTGCTTTTTTTTTTTTTTACTCGTGAATTTTCTATTTGGATGTCGAAAATGTGGAGGAGAGTCAAATGCAATTAAGGTCATTGAATTTTTTATTAATTGCAGTCGTGATCACTAAACTTTGAGTTTTATTTGTCAGCAAGTCACTCGTCAACTCTAACATGAATATTGATGTGAACGCTGAAGTTGACATTGATGAGATGTCATGTTAACAAAATGTCCATGTTAGCCTTTACGTCGTCCACCACGTCAGTTTCCATTAAAGATTCAAATAGTAAAATAGGAGAGTGACTTGACGATAAACGAAATTCAAATTTTAGTGATTTTCTTACAATATTTTAAAAAATAGGAATTTCGGATACAATAAGTAAATATTTCAATGACCATGAGTACTTTTAACTCTAATAATTTATCAAGAATCTTTTCATTAAAAGAGTGGAAATTTTTCATTTAGGGATTTAAAGCGTGGGTACTCGTGATTTCCCAAATCCTTGAGTGGGAAATTACCATTTACTCTATTTTAGAAAGACAGTCTAGGTACCTATGTCTACTAAAATTTTATCAAATATACTATAAATTCATAATCAAACTCTATTTGCTATTCGTTTCTATGTAAAATTGTACTGATTTTAGAATAACTATTTAAAGAGAATACAATCTTAAAGAGGAATAAAATTATATCAATGCTACTAGGAATAGTAGAATATCCCACCATGTGATGAGTGTAAAACATGTGAATATTGTGCTTCTTTGATGGCCAAAGGACTTATTCCACCCGAAGGTTTCACTCAAATACAAATTTCTACCTTTTAACTTTTAAAAACTTAAACAATTACTCTTTGATTATCTTTCATCCAATTTTATTAACTTTTTTTTTTTTGTGAAATGATTAAAATATTGTTATTAAAAAAATAAAATTTTATGATAAAATTATAAAATAATATTTATATATAAATATATTAAAAATTTTAAACAATTAAACATATTATAAAATTTTAAAAAATATTTAATTTTAAAAAAATAAGAAAGGCGATCACCATCACCGGTGATGATGGTAGCTAATAATTAAATCAAGTAGTTGAAAATACCCATATGGTTCCAAGGACAATGGAAGTGGCCAGATTAGCTGCCTCTTATTTTGATGGAGGTGTCCAAATCTAACTATCTTCGCTAGCAATCATGGTAAAAAACGGCTGATGAGATTAAGACCCGTTATTTCTTGTTGTTGTCGATCACTTTTGCTGGTGTAGATGGCCAGAATAAGAGGCGGTCGATCAAATGACCATTTTGAAGCACATGACTTTATTATTTGAGGCCATCGCTGTTGGCATCGATGATAGTGGTTACTTTTAAATTTTTTTAATTTGTTACAAATTTTTATATTTTAGTATATTTTGAAAAATTTTAATATTTTATATTATTTTAAATATTTAAATAATATTTAATATTTATATTATTTTTATAAAATATATTTTATTATTTTATAAAATTTTTATTAAGAAAATAATTAAAATACTCTTCTTACCATTAAAATTTAACTATTGATCATTAAATTTGATTGTTGATTTTAGTAAAAAAAATAAATGTTTGAGTTTTTAAGAAGTATGAGATGAAAATTGTTTTGAGTGAAACTTTGGATGGAAACCTTCTTTGATTTATATATTATGTTATTTGTCTCGATGTTTGTTTTTCTGCTGCCTAATATTCTCACAGATAGATTTATGAAGTACAAATTGAAATTAAGACTCGCGGCGGTTCTTTGTTTTGCATGGCTAGCTAGATTGCCGGGGGTGGTCCGGAAGATGGTTTTAGCTACGCAAAGTTTAAGCTCGATTTTGTGTATAGGTATAGCAGTACTGCTGTTCGATAGAATAAATGTTGTTTCATCAACTGAATCGAAGGAGTCTAGAGTCAGAAAACAGCATGCCCTCTTCGTTTTTGGGGACTCCATATTTGATCCAGGAAACAATAACTTGCTCAATATCAGCATTGAGTATAAAGCAGATTTTCGGCCATACGGAGAAAGTTACTGCAAGCGTCCTACCGGAAGATTTAGCGATGGACGTCTTGTCCCTGATTTCATTGGTATACTGCATTTTCTTAAACAATATATTAATCCCATTTGATCAGTAATTTCTTTCAGGGAAAAGTACAGTATCTCTGATTCATACTTTTAATGAGCTAGTGATCATGTGATTACTGAATCAACTAATAAACCAACTTTAATTACGAGATTGATTATTATTATTATTATGATGCGGCATTGGCATGTCAAAAATAAGTATGGGGTTGCTTATATTGATGCGTGTCATGTATTATATTATAATATGAAAATAGAGATTTTAACATATATATCTAATATAGGAAATATGTACAAAATAGTCGAGACATGCAACATGTAACATATAACATAAATAGAGTTTTCACGCTTTCAGCTTCTATTTATGGAAGTTTCAGGTTAGTAGGCAAAAGTAGCATATTTGATAGTTGATGCCTCTATTTGCGAGCTTTCACAAACTATAGCTAGCCTTTCATGGTCGATGTCAAACAAGCGGAAGCTTAAAACAAACAAATAAAACTCATAAGAGAAAAAAAAAATCAATATATTGACCTAATTCCCCTTAAGATACATATTTGGATGTCAATTCCTTTGATACTTTTCTTTGATGCATTGTAGTGATATAGGATTGAACAAACTCACAGACTTGGTTCTTACAATCACTCATTGTGTTTCCTAAATCTTTTATGTTTAAGGCTTCATAATCTTGCAAATTATTATCAAGTAAGTAGTATAATTTGTGGCATAAATTGGGTATGAATTGTATGAGTTTAGGGCTTGTTTTGTTGCTAAAAACTTGAGATGTCATTTCTAAAATTTTCATCACTAAAAACACAAGAAAAGGGTTGTCATTTTAGATCACTGACTCACAAGGCGGCCGTTTGGCAGAAGAAGCTAGATCAGTCTCCTTCGTTTTCTGCTTGTTGCAAAAATGGAGAAGGCCGATCTGGTATCCTCCACAAAGCGGGGCAACTAGATCTAGCCCCCTTGTGAACCAAGGGGCAGCTTGTTGACTACAGTGACCACTTTTTTAATTTTAATTTTTTTATTTTTTAATATTTTCAAAAAAATTTTATTTTTACTTAAATATTATTATATTTATTTTTTTAGAATGAGGGCAGTTTAGTCATTTTACTGAAAAAGTAAGAGGAAATGGATGAAAAATAGTCAAGGGTGGGTGTTTGGGTTTTTCAAAGTTGGAGGCTGGGATTTTGACCTTTTACCAAACCTTGGTTGGGATTAAGACCTTTAGCAAATAAAAGATCTACAACACATGAACACCGTGAAATTTATTAGAGTGCGTCCACAGCTACTAATAATACCCGATTCCAGAAGGTTAAAAGACTTAATCTCATTTAAGAATTTTTCAAATGATAAAAGTTTATTTCTTAATTTTAAAAAACTAAACATCCATTCATAAAATATTTTTATTTAATTCTGTTAAATTTTTAAAAAATAAAAAAAAATATCTTTAATAAAAATATAATAAAAATATAAAATAATTTAAAATATTAAAATAATAATAAAAAAAATTTTAAAATTTGATGAAATTATTAAAATTTAAATAAATTTTTTTTATAATTTAAAAAAATAATTTAAATTTTTTAATTTTTATATATTTTATTAATTTTAAAATTTATTTTATTATTATTTTAGTATATTTAAAAATTATTTTATTATTTTTATTTTTTTATTTAAAAAGACGAAAATATTTTTATAATTATTAATATTTAACAGTTGATCGTTAAATTTAACAATTGACTTTGGTCAATAAATAAGTATTGGGCTTGTTAAAAATTAAAGGGTGGGACTCCGTCATTTAGGGAAACCTTGGGTGGGATTAAGTCTTTTGGCCATCCCATAATCACTTGTGCGATGTGCGACGCTTTCCTCTTTAAGGCCCTCAAAACAATTAGAATATATATTAACCATGATATCTTCTAACTCCCTGCAAATATTAGATAGAGTACTATTGTGTAATCCGTCAAATGTTAATGTTCGTGCTTCATATTCAATGTCACTAAGATTGTGTTCTAGTCTAAATATTTTGCCTCCAATATTGTATAATTCCTACAAAATGCTAAACTTTAAAAGAAAGGAGACCAATAACGTAAAGTACCGTCTAATATAATTATTAGGGATTAAAATAAAGATAGAGATGATTAGTTTTACCTTAATCATATCTATTGTGTTCCCAATCACCAATTTTACAAATTCTTTATTGGTTGATTGTGTAGTATTTGTTGTGTTATAATTCAAGTAATCAATATGGACAATGTTGATCAATAAAATTTTCTTGGCCTCTGGATCACCTAGTTGTTTTCTTAATAAACTTGTCTCATTCTTGAAGACGCTTAGTTGTGATATGTTTGCAAGTTATAAAACGCATGCTACAAAATGATAGTGGCAATAAAAATAATGAAATTACAAGTCCTAAAACATTTGCATATTTGATTTCCTTAAAAATCACTCTTCCAAGTTATAAAATACTTAGTTTGTGTAATATCTCAAGATTAGAATAGTTTTTCTTGCTAGAAATTAGGGTTAAAAAAGAGATTATATAGTGAGAAATAGATATGAGAAAGTTCAAAGGTAATACAATAATTTAGGAGCTATATATGGCATGTGCATAAGTCTCTTTAGAAGGTTTTTGCATGTGTAATGCAAAAAAGGGGAAAATTTTGGAATTTTTCAAACACATAACCATAAGTCACAAAGACATACGATTGTGCATCCCTGGTGTCTCACTACCAGATATAAAGTAGAGTTTCTCCCAAATTTCAAATAAAACTTACTCGAACTTCTTCTTCCTTCTTAGAGAACCCTAACCTTAGATGAGAAAGAGTTCAACCATGGCCAACCAATCAAGCCAAAAAATATGATCACGCTAGAGAGATATAGATCATTAGTAGCTTGAGATAATCTTCAAGTCAAGGGCTAATTATACAAATTAAAGAAAAAATTTTAAAGGCATCCTAAATCAAAGAGACTTAGGAGAAGACAAAAGAGCATGCATGCAATTAATTTCTTTTTGTACATATTCCATTTTAATTATATGTTGTAATTAGTTTGAGGTAAGTTAAGTCCTTTGTCAATTTGGTCATTTCATTTTAAATTTCATACACAAATCATAACATAGTTTTAACTAATTAGGGTTTAGTAGTTTTAACTATGGTTTGTAATGCCTATAAAAAGAGAACTTAAACATTTCGTATAAAGCTTTTTGATGAATTGAAATTTAAGAGAGTTTCTTGTTTCCATGAAACTTTGGTGACTAATGTGAATTTATCTTTTTCTTTTATCCAATCCTTTTGTAAAAAAAGGTTAGTGGTGGAAAAATCAAGGTGTTGGATTTAAGTTACAGGTAGGTGGATAATTCCTTTAAGCATTCTAGATTCCTTTAGGCTTGGATCAACACTTAAGTTAGCAAAATCATCTTTTAGACTTGACTAATTACTTTTTTTCAACCTCTATCCAATTTAAGCAAGGTAAAATTGCTAGTGGTTCTTAAGTCAAGTTGGTGGAGAAATCCTTTAGGCTTGATTCAGACATTTCCTTGTATATGACCAAGTAAGTTGTTAATATTTTGTGTTGTGATTTGAGCTTCAATGTTTCTACCTTTCTTTGGTTGGTTATGTTGATTAAAATTGAATAGTGAAGTGTTGGAAGTGAATGACTGTGTGCTAGAGATTGAACATTGTTAAAGCTTGAACTTAGTTGATTGAAGGTGAATATCACATGAGTTTTGCATGGTATTTGAGAGTAAACTTGTCTAGAACTTAAGAGTAGAATTAGTGCATGTTTTGAAGATCAATTTGTGAGCATTAAGCCCTCCCATTTCATATCAATTGGTATCAAAGCTAAGTTCTAGGTTGACTAGAAATTTTAAGGTTTGTGTGATGTGTTGAATGGTTGCCAAAAATCTTATTGAAGTGTGGTTTTAATTATGGTGATTGAATTGAGTTAGAAGTTGATACTTGGGGCCAAAACTTGAAAAAAATTTATGTCAAAAGTAGTGCATATGTTGGCTAGAAATTGTGTTGTAAATTGTGGAAGGAAATAGTATTACTAGATAAAAGAAGCTTGATTGAAAATTTTGTTGTGACTTGGTAAAGATTTGAGTCAAACATTTGATTGTACTTGCCATAGCCTTATTCTTTAGCCTTAGTCCTATTTAATGTCCACTTGTTCACCCAACTCTAAATTTATACAAACTTGTCATAAAACTTTTACTTATGAATGGAATTCAACTTGAAAATTGAGAGAAATTGAGTTCAAAGCTTAGAAAAGTTAGTCTACATTGTCCTTTGTCCTAAAATTTGGCATTAAAACTTTACTATATTAATCGTTGAATTTCTTACCATACCATAAGCTTTAATTGAGCCACCCTAGCATGCAAAGAAAGTACTAAATACATGCTAGATTTCTTGCCAAAATTTTACTAAACATTATTCACCACCTTAAGCACACTTGCTTAAGTTAGTTATCCTTCACCATAGATTACCACCTTGGTCCACTTGCACTTACACAATTACTTAATTACCTTCACTACTTTTACCTTTTTTACCTTTAGCCAAATACCATATTTGTCCTTACTAAGACTATTGCAAGCCTAACACCATTCCAAGCCCAAATTCTTATTAAGTCTAAACCCAATTACACAATTTAGCAAAAATTTTTGTCTCTCACCTTGATCTCTAATTGAAAAAATATTCACACATTTAAAAACACTATTCATAACAGAATTTACTACTCACAAATTTTTTATTCCATCTCTTCTAAGTCAATTCTATACCCATGAACCAATATCAATTGTGAATTCACCTAATTAAAGAAAATTTTAATAACTTAAGGGTTTATTCAACATAAGATATGTAATCAAGAGGAAATTTTGTTTAGTTATTATTGTTGAAGGATTTTGTACTAGTAAAGCTTCCACAACCCTTGTGGAAGATCAAGCCTTCAAGCATTTGATCATTTTTAGGGAGATAATAGGAAACAAAGCTAGTGCATGAATAAGTAGTTATACCCTTCTCCATAGAAAAATATGTTGATTAAGTGGTTTGTAAAGTAATTCTGATGGATACATGTCATTTACTACTTAGGAGTC
Organism: Anacardium occidentale; assembly: GCA_026122585.1. Taxonomy (NCBI): domain Eukaryota; kingdom Viridiplantae; phylum Streptophyta; class Magnoliopsida; order Sapindales; family Anacardiaceae; genus Anacardium; species Anacardium occidentale. Next base: position 23,033 of record JAJEJH010000010.1, read on the forward strand.
CATGGAAATTTGATAAAGATGTTATGTATAAAATGGAGTTAAATGCCTACATTTTCAAGTTCAATAAAAAGAACATCACCTTCATGTTGTTACTACCTAATCAATCATCATTCTAGACACCTTTCTTTTATACCAACCAAGTTGAAAAAGTCATGAATAAAAACAAGTCCAATGTTGCATTAGTGATTATTAAGGAGATAAATGAAACCAAGGAATATTTCCATTTATCTTGCATGAACTTGATGATGCAATTGAAGAGAAAAATGCTTCTAAGGTAAAAGTTGCAAAAGATCATGATATTGAGTCAAAAGAAGATTTTAGTAAAAGCCTAAAGGTTGAAATGAAGGATTCAAATTTAAAGGTAAATCTTTCCTTACCTAGGGAGGATGATATGTTTACAAGTCATTAAACAATTACAAACAATGATAGTGGCACTGAAAATAATGGAATTGTAAATCCTAAAACACTTGCATATTTGATTGCCTTAAAAATCACTTTTCCAAGTTATAAAACACTTGGTTTGAGTGACTTTGAACTCAAAGAAGAGAAAAGAATAAAAAAGATATCCCAAGATTGTAACATAATTCAAGTTTCCATAATGATAATAAACTTAGGGACACTTTCCTCAATGAATACTTTGGTTTCATCAAATGGTCAATCAAGCAATTTAAAGAGTCCTCAAACCACCCAAGTTCACCAAAAAATGACCAAGCATACTCTGTCAAGTCAAGATTCAATCCATGCATGTAAGGCTATCAAGTATGAGTGATATACAAGTGACAAAAGTAAGATAAGCAAGGATAATTCTAATCCATGCAAATAAATTGCTTGAGTGTTACACACCATGCTCCTCATTTGCCTTTAGCCCCTTAAAGCATGGGTTCGAGTGTTGTGGGAGCTGAAGAAATCCTGAGAAGGGGGACAGTACCTGTCATGGGAAGTTTAGACCAAGGCCTCTAAACTATGGCTAGCCAACAAAAACAGGTAATGGCCTAAGCCGAGGCCTAGGGCTATTACATAAAAAGACCTACTACTTCAGGCCTTGGTCTACTATTCGCCAGCCATGGTTCTTAGGCTTTGGCCCCTACTTCTCATGGTAGGTACTATCCCCTTCTCATAGGATTTCTTCGCCTCTCACACCACTCGAACGTATGCCCTGAGGGACTAAAAGCAAATGGGATGCATGGTATATAACACTTTACTAGGCTAGCCATGGATATTATTTTCTATCTATGGTTCCCACCTGTTGGATATTGTTCATATTTAAGGATATTGTTTAAAGGCATCTCATGTTTTCTATTTATGCCTTGAGAGGCTAAAGGAAAATTCACACTCAAAGATATTGTTCAAAGGCATCTTATGTTTTTTTATCTATGGTTCCCACTTATTGGCACCTATCATAATACATTACATAGACATATACATTTTAGAAGCTGTCTTGATTGGCCTAAGATGACCACCCACCTCCCTATCATGGCAATGGCTTAAGATGTTCATCATCTTTTCTTTAGGTACACATCTTCTAATGATTTGATCAACCCATACTTTGAATAAATTTGGTTCTTCCCACAAGTAGTGTTTAGTATTGACAAAAATTTCTTCTTTTTTTTTTGAGTTAAGATTAGAAGGAAGAATACTTGTCATTAAATAGTTTGCAATATCTATATACCATAAAAGTGTGCTACTAAGGATGACATAGAGTTATTCGTCTAGGAACTTTCCTCTTGTTAAGGTCTCACCACTTTCTTGTAGGTATAGGTCTTTTATACAGGACAAGTGATCGACCACTATATTTTTACCACCTTCTTATCTTTAATTTCTTGGTCGAACTCTTGTAATAATAAAATCCACTATATCAACCTAGGTTTCGACCTTTCTTTGTTAGGAGATATTTAAGGGTTGAGTGGTCGGTGTACACTATCACCATTGTGAGGACGAGGTATGAATGGAATTTATCAAAGGCAAATACTATAACTAGAAGTTCATTTTCTATGGTAGCATAATTTTGTTGAGCTTAGTTCAAGGATTAACTAGCATAGTATATTAGTTTGAGCACCTTATACCCCCTTTGACCTAGGTGTGCTCCTATGGTCGTATCACTGGCATCACACATAAGCTCGAATGGTAGACTCTAATCGAGAGCCATCATGATGGGTGATGTGGCTAATTTCTCCTTGAGTTCTTGAAAAGCATGCAAAAGTTTTCATCAAAATCAAAAAATACATCTTTAATTAATAAATTAGTTGAAGACTTAGCTATATTTGAAAAATCCTTGATGAAACGTCCATAAAATCTCTCATGCCTTATAAAGTTTCTTACTACCTTTAATGATATTGGTGGAGGTAATTTTTCAATGATTTCCACCTTTGCTCGATCAACTTCAATTCCCTCATTTGAGATCTTATGACCAAGTACTATGTCTTCTTGTACCGTAAAGTGACACTTCTCCCAATTTAAGACAAGGTTAGTATCCTCATATCTTTTCAAAACTAATTCACGATGATTCAAACATACATCAAAAGGGGAACTAAAAATAAAAAAATCATCCATGAATATTTCCAAGGTTTTTTATACCATGTCATGGAAGATAGCCACCATATATATCTAAAAAGTAGCTGGTGCATTACATAAACCAAATGGCATTCTCTTAAATGCAAATATGCCCTAAAGGCATGTACAAGTGCTTTTTTCTTAGTCTTTCAGAACTATGGCAATTTGGTTATCTATCAAGGAAACAATAGAAATATGGCCAACCAGTTTCTTTAACATTTAGTCAATGAATGGTAATAGGAAATGGTCTTTTCTAGTGGCATCATTTAACTTCCTATAATCTATACATACTCCCTATTCAGTAATTGTTCTAGTAGGATTAATTCATTATTTTCATTTTGCACTATCGCCATCTCATCTTTCTTTGGTACTACTTGTACAGGGTTTACCCATGAACTGTTCGAGATAGGATATACAATATCAACATCAAGAAACAATCACCTACTTCTTGACAACTTCTTATATCATCAGGTTTAATCTTCTTTGAGGCTGGATTGTTGGCTTATAGCTTTTTTCCATCATAATTTTGTCTATGCAAATTAAAGGGCTAATGCCACTAATATCTGTTATTGTCCAGCCAAAAGGTTTTTTATGCTCCTTTAACACCTAAAACAACTTTTCCTCTATAAGACCTATCAAAGATGATTAAATAATCATTGATAAGTATGAAAGGCCTTGTAAAAATGCATATTTCAAATGAGAAGGTAGAGTTTTAAACTTAAGAGTAGGTGGTTCTTCAATTGATGGCATAGGTGTTTTTATGGATGACCTATCAAATACCTTAAATCTTGGCTGTATATGGTTCTTGTATGGTGGAATCCTAGCCAAGTATGCCATTACTTCATTCACATAATCTTTCTCTCCTTCATTACATATTGAATCTATTAGGTGTAGCATCTCATGTTAGAAAAGCCCTTAGATGTAGAGTTATGGGGTTAGAAATGAGATTCAAAAATAGATTAGGAGTCTAGGAGAGTTTAGGGGTGAGATGATAAGTTTCCAGAACTGTATGGCCTTCGTATGATTTCTTTAGGGAGGTTTCAATCATACGAAGTACAGAAAATGAATTTCATTCATTTCCCTTAGTGCACTCCCGTGCACTGCGCCCTGCACACCCGTGCAGGTGGGTAGGAAAAGAAAGAGATGGGAGATTAATGCTTCTCACCCAGACTTTATTCCCATTTTTAGCTTAAGTTCTTTTTTGTTTCGACAGCTCCCAACCCTATACGAGAAATCCAACTTCCAGTAGCTCCCAATCCAGTAAGAGAGCAGAGAGATTAGCTTGAGTGAAAGATTTCCAGTAGCCATGTCAAGAGGTAAGTGTTCTCTTACTTCTTCCGACGTTCCCAACTTGCAGTTTGATGTGTGATGATGTTGGAAATATGTGTTTCCGTTTCCAGCATGTTGTGTTATGTTATGTTTGTATGTTTCCTTGATGATGATATAAGGCCTTGGATGATGATTTCCACCCAGAATGCATGCTTGCCTCGCTTGTGTGTGCGTTAGTGAGAGAAATGTTAGATTTCCATGGTGGAATAGGGGTTGATAGATGAATGATGAAATTGATGCATGATATGTGGATATTGAGGTGCCTTGGATGCTTGTTTTTGATTAATTTGAATTTGGTTGAGAAATGGCTTGGATTCCTGCAGTTCCAAGCGAGCCATGTCCAAGTAGAACGGGACACACGCCTGTGTGCCTGCAAGAGCACGCCCGTGTGCCCTTGTTTCTGCAAGGACACGACCGTGTGCAGAAAGTGCGCACAACCTGGATGTAGAGGACACGCCTATGTGTCCTGAGGAGCACGACCGTATGCCTGATTTGTAGAAGAAATGCGCATAAAATTTCATAAGCACACACGACCGGCTGCATGGCCAATGCACGACCCCATGCGTCTGGGCACACGCCCGTATGCGTTTGCCATGCACGCCTGTGTGTGTGTGCTGCACGATCGTGTACTTTACCCACACGCCCATGCGTCAGCCATTTTCCAGAAATTAAGCAGCAAAATGAAGTAAAAAGATTTGGTAAACATTCGAAAGGCTAATAATCACTAGATAAGCCAGAATTCAGACAAGTAATGCTGATGAGCATATCATAGCATAACATGTAGCCTGAAAGAGGATTAAGGGATCCGAATTCAGTAGTTTCAGCATTCAGAACCTGATGTACGGGTTATAGTTTTGGGTGAACTCGATGGGGCATCTGTGGGATTCAGCTTTCTGACACCAGTCAGATTGTCTAGCATTTCACATTCAGCTTTCTAGCCAGTAGCTAAACTGCTCAACCCACATGGCCAAGATGCTGAATCCCTATGTTCATCAGCCTGATCAGCATAGTAGATACCTTCGGGTATATATAGAGATTCGCATGCATGCATATTCAGATTTCAGTTATTATGCCATAGCATACATTTCATGACACAATCAATAATAAGAACAGATAACATATTAATCAGTTTCAGTGCCAACAAGCGACTAGATGTATGAATAGGGCCGAGGCCAGGTATGTATGCTTGTATGTTGCTTGCTTGGGTTAAGGGAAGTAAGGAATGCTTACTGGGTGATCTTTATCACTCATCCATTTCCTTCTTCCTTCTTTTTCAGGTCAGTTTGCTACTGGCGAGAAGCGGGTGGATTGAGGCTTATGAGAGAGGACCCCACACATATACTTCCAGTTTGTATTTTCAGTTTTGGCCGTGTGGTCTTGTATTTGTACATTTTGTAAATGTACCCAGTTGTAAAGTTGTACAGAAACATTATATATATATGAAAAAGGCCAATTGGGCTCATTATATATTTCAGTTTGTTTTCATCTTTCACTTGTATACAGATGTATAGCAGTAGTTTTATTTTTCGTAGGATTCCCGTCACGTGTACGCAATTTCCAGTTTATTAAATAAAAGAACAATACTATTCAGTAGGAGGGGTACGCGTGGCGGTGGGTCCTACATTAGGCATGCTTCCAAAGGGTCTTCAAACCTATTATTCTGAAAAAATTTACAAGATAAATCATTAAAAACATCACTTCGATAATAAGTATGCTCCTCTTTAGCAAGTTTCATAACTTTAAAAATTTAAATGTTACTTTTTCATTCCTCATTAAGGATTAGTCCCCCTAATTGTGTGTAGGCACTCTTGTTGGATACTACTGTTTACTACTCTTTTATAATTTAATAAAAATAATAAATCAAGAAATAATAAAATATCACCAATAATATCTAGCAAAAATACCTAAAACTAAGCTGAAATGCTGCAACGGAAAACATGTGGTAAATGTATACATATACATATACATGCCCGAAAACTTTATTATATCTATATTAAAATATTTACAAAAGATGTGTGTATTAAAATATATGTAAGCACATGCACGTAAAACTGAGACGACAGTCATCTCCTCCTCTCAGCTCCCAAAAAACTGACCTACAAGAGAAAGGAAAGTAGAAAGCGAGTGATATATTCACCCAGTAAACATTTCTTATCTCTAACCCTAAACCAATCCTCCTTTGAGGATTGCCACATCATCACATACTGAAACAGTGCTTATACACGGGAACAAACCAAACTGGTTCTCACGTGTAATCTTTTAATCTTAGCTTTTCATTCTGTTATTTATCTCTTTACTGTTCTTGTTACTTGTTTTCTAAAATTCACGTATCATTACGTAGCTTTTCATATATTCAGATATATTTATTGACTCTGTTATTCGTGTGTCATTACATGTTGTTTCATATCATGAATGTTACTGTTTCATTATTCTTACTAATCTTATCATTCTCTGAATGATATGCTACTGTATATATCACATGAAAATGACATGCTATGAAACATGCTGAAAACATAGCTAAGCCTAGGCCTGTATACTAAAAATAATTTTCTGAAAACTGTTTACTGAAAATTGATGTTGGATCCTAGGATCCCATAACTAAAATCTGATATAAAAGCTGATCTGAAAGCTATGCTGAAAACTATGTACCCGAAGGTACCTGTTATGCTGCGTAGACTAATAAATAAAGGATTCGACATTCTAGCCATATGAGTTTTCTATGCAAACACACACCATAAACTGTATGGGTCACATGATGCCACTGAATCTCATACTGAACTGAGCACCTCGCAATATAATTGCATCTAATCCTTAGATCAGGAAACCTATAATCTACTAATTGAGCACCCCGACATATGTCAGTACATAGGGCTAATAATGAGCATATAGCTCCTGATGCAACGGGTGTGCTGAAACTCACAAGTGCCCCCTCGTATTCACCGCTGAAATCATTATTTTTCTACTAAAAACATGAATTCGAATCCTTGGATCCATTTTTGAAAACTCTATATAGCATATCATGCTATGTTGTGTATATGATGCATCATTTATTCATATCTGAGCTCACATTATTGTTTTCTATTAATTGATAACTTTTACTGTGCACTTTTGCTTAATCTTGCTTTAATTTCTCTCTTCTACCTTACGCACAGGCGTACGTGTCTCTACGTACGGGCGTGCATGAGCTTGCACGAGACTGCGAGCTAGTCGTACATGTGGTCGTGCTCAGTTCTATGATTTTCTACATATTTCTCATTTTCTCTTAATGCACGACCATGACATAAACATGTATTGTCATGACCCTGCATTTTAGATCATGCACGGCTACATGAACATGATCGTGACCATGTAGAAATGCAGTATGCACAGGTGTGCGTCCTGTACTGCACCACCATGACCTTTTGGATCGTGCTTATTTCCATCCAAATCTCATACCAAACATAAATCAACCATTTCCCACATTTAAAACACTTCATATACACATATTTGCCCTTTCAATAACTTCAAATCGCATATTTATCATTCAACCCATTGCAAAGACATGTACATACACATATTATGCATAACACAAATCTTCAGCCAATTCCAAATCTTGAATCTCAAGAACATGAGAAGGATCTTTGATGTACTTTTTCAACTGAGACACATGGAAAACATCATGGAATCTATCCATATTAGCAGGCAACACCAATCTGTAAGCAACCTGACCAACTTTCTCTATGATCTCATAAGGTCTAATGAACCTTGGGGCCAATTTGCCCTTCTTGCCAAATCTCAGCACATGACAATAAGGAGCAACTTTCAAAAATACTTTGTCTCTAACCTCAAACTCTAACTCCCTATGTCTCAAATCTACATAACTTTTTTGGCGATCCTAGACCTGTTTGATTCTCTGTCTGATTATTCTGATTTGTTTGATCATCTGTTGAGTCATCTCTGGACCCTCTATAGCTGTCACTAAATCTCTCTCTCCAGTCTCATCTCAATACAAGGGAGATATACATTTTTTGCCATGCAATGCTTTAAATGGAGTCATTTGAATAGTCGACTGGTAACTATTATTATATGCGAACTCCATTAATAGAAGTAACTCAACCCAGCTAGTTTGGAAATCTAAGCAACATACTCTTAATATGTCTTTCAGAGTCTAGTTCACCCTCTCTGTCTGGCCATCTGACTGAGGATGATAAGCTGAACTGAAGTGCAATCAAGTCCCTCGAGTCCTTTGCAAACTCCTCTAGAAAGTCGATAGGAATTTAGAGTCTCTATCTGATACAATCACTCTGGGAAACCCATGCAGTCTCACTATCTCCCTGACATACAACTGACCCAACTGATTAGTCATCATACCATCTCTGACAAGTAGAAAATGGGTTGATTTACTCAATCGATCTATAATCACCCATATGCTATTATACCCCTGTCTGACTCTACGAAGTCCTGAGATGAAATCCATAGAAATGCTCTCTCATTTCAATTCTAGTACACTCAGATGCTACAACAACCCTGATGGTCTCTAATACTCTGCCTTAACCTGCTGACATACTAGACATCGGGCTACAAAGTCTGCTATGTCCCTTTTTATCGCTGACCACCAAAAGTTCCTCTTCAGATCTTGGTACATCTTGGTACTGCCCAGATGAGTGGTATACATTGAACCGTGGGCTTCTGACAAGATCCTCTATCTTAACTCTGAGTTATTTGGAACACAAACTCAACCCTTAAATCTTAGTATCTCATTTCTGATCTCAAAATCTGGTATTGTGCCCTCTAATACTCTCTATACCATCATCTGTGCCTATTAATCTGATCTTTGTGCCTCTCTGATCTCATCAAACAATTAAGATACTATCTGAAGTCTTAAAAACCCAACTGTAACAATCTCTATCTACTCTCTGATAACTTCTCTCTGAAGCTCACTCTAAATAGACAATCTGGATAAGACAACTCTCCTACTCAAGGCATCTGCAACCACATTTGCTTTACCCATGTGGTATCTGATCTCACAGTCATAGTCCTTTACCAACTCTAACCATCGTCGCTACCTCATATTTAACTTTTTCTAAGTGAAGAAGTACTTCAGGCTCTTATGATCTGAGAAGATGTTGTATCTTACTCCATATAAATAGTGCCTCTAAATCTTGAGAGCAAATACAACTACTGCTAGCTCCAAATCATGGCTAGGGTATCTCATCTTGTGATCTTTGAATTACCTGGAAGCATAAGCAATCACCTTACCTGTCTACATCAACACTGCTCCAATCCCTTGATGGGAAGCATCTGTGTAGATCTCATACTCTAATCCCTCTTGAGGCAATGCCACCACTGGCGCACTGGTCAATCTCTATTTCAACTCTTGGAATCTAGCCTTACATACATCTGTCCATACAAATGGATTCTCTCTTTTAGTTTAGTCAAAGCTGTCAGAGGTCTTATAAGCTAGAAAACCCCTGAATAAACTGTTTGTAATAACCTGCCAATCCCAAGAAATTACGAACCTCTTTAACTGTCTTCGACTTCGGCTAACTTATAATAACCTCCACCTTAGCTGGATCCACTGACAAACCATCAACAGAAATCACATGCCCCAAGAATACCACACTATCTAGCGAAAATTCACACTTATTGAATTTGGCATACAACTGTTTGTCTCTTAATCTCTGTAACATGAATCTGAGATGCTCTACATGCTCCTCTACTCTCCTTGAATAAACCAGAATGTTATCGATAAACACAACAACAAATCTATCGCGACAATCGTGAAATACTCAATTCATCAAATCCATGAACACCGCTGAAGCATTCATCAATCCAAATTGTATCACCACGAACTTTTAATGGCTATATCTAGTCCTAAAGGTAGTCTTCGGTACATCTCTATTAGTAACTCTGACCTGGTGGTATTTTGACCTTAAATTAATCTTCGAGAAGACTAATGTATCACTAAGTTGATCAAACAAATCATCAATCCTGGGTAAGGGGTACTTGTTATTCACTGTGACTTTGTTCAATTCTCTGTAATCAATACATATGCTCATTGAACCATCCTTCTTCTTAACAAAGAGAATGGGAGCACCCCATGACGAGCAACTCGGTCTGATGAACTTCTTATCAATCAGTTCTTGTAACTGTTTCTTCAACTCTTGAAGTTCTGCTAGAGCCATTCTGTAAGGAGCTTTAGAAATCAGAGCTATCCCTGGAAGTAACTCGATACTGAACTCTAGCTCTTTCTGGAGGTAACCCTGGTAACTCCTATGGAAACACATAAGAAAACTCCCTGACAATCGACATCTGCTCAACACTGGGCCCACTCACATCTCTACATACCACATTAGCTAGGTAGCCAACACAACCCTTACTTAGCATCCTTCAGGCCCGCATACATGAAATCAACATGGTCTCCACTTTACCCTCTCCCAAAACAAACTGATCAGGGCCTAAGTGAAGTCTAACCTTTTTCCTCTGACAATCGATCTCTGCCCCGTACCTTACCAGGAAATCTATACTTAATATCATATCAAAATCAACTAACTCCAACATGATCAAATATATCCTCAAATATCTATCCATGATCACAATCTCCTAATCAAACAATAACTGGTCACTAAACATCACTTCCCCATCTGGCATCTATATGCACACATGTCTCTCAACCACACTAAGGGTTAACTCTAATCTCTCTACTACCCCTCTAGAAATAAAACTGTACGTGACACCACAATCAATCAAAACAAACAAGGGCATGTCAAAGAAGAATAACTGACCAGTAACAGCGTGTGGAGTAGCCTCTGCCTGCTCCTGCCTCATGATATAAACTTTGGCTCGACCTCCACCTTCACCTCCACCTCTAAAGAAACCTCTTTTACCTCTACTAAAACCAAGTCCACCTCTGTTGGAACCTGCTCCGTCCCTAACTAGACACTCAGCAATCTTATACCCCGACTGATGACATTCGAAGCATACCGACTGACCAATCAAACACTTTTCACTGTGCCTCTTGCCACATCTAGGACAAACTGGTGGTTGAAATCCAGTCCTTTGTCTGTGGCTACTCTTTTCATACTTCCTTTGCTACATGTGCCTCTTGCCTTTATCATCGCCTCTCTCAGCCTGTTTAGAAAACATACACATCCTCTGAAGACATATCTCTGATCTGGTAGCACTTTATAAAGCATTACTGAATCCCTACGGGGGATGATCTCCTATCAGAACATCTCTAGCTATGGCTAGATGCAGTCCATGTATAAACTTTTACATTCTACCAACCTTTGTCCCTGCCAAACTTGGAGCAAATTTGGCTAATACATTGAACCGAGTAACATACTCTCTCACTGAACTTAAGCTTTACTGTAACTCAATAAACTCTTGGGCTTTGGTATACACTGTCCCTAGGCTCTTGAACTCACTCTCAAACATAGCTCTGAACTCTTCCCAGGTCAAGTACTCTTCATTAACTGTAGTCCTCGTAAGATTCCACCACGTTCTCGCATCCCCTCTAAATATAAAGACTGCATATCTGACCTTCTCTCGATTAGACATAGTGAATAGGCTGGTTACACTCTTAACAACCTCTATCCACTCTTTGGCTACCATCGGATCTCTACTTCCCATAAACTTGGGAGCTTGGTGAATACCCAGTAAATTGTAAATAGGATGTACTCTCTCAAAACTGCTAGTGCTCACTGTATCAGACCCAGAACTCTATCCTTGATACTGACCCATCTCTGGTCACTGTCTACCTATCTGCTCAGGATTATCTCTTCTATGAAACTCTGGTTGTCTTCTCATTAGTCTCTGATAGGCATTATCTCTAGTAGGCATTCCTCTATCATGCATCTGATCGTCACCTCTAACTGGCTGTTGAGGTAATTCTCTTATCATTTCTCTGAAAATTTGTCTGACATCATCTGCCCTGAGGGGTCTATGAGAGGCTTGAGATCCCCTCCTAACACTTTCACTAGAAGGTCTAATTGAGGCACTATCTTTGTCCTCAGAAGATCTAGGAACATGAGTTCTCCTATCTAGAGAATTACAAAACATAAAGGTTAACCGCAAACAAAACTCATACTATTATACTTACACTGAGAGGAAGATAGGCTCCGGTTGCTAGGATACGCTGAAATACACACATATGCATGTTGAAAACTATGTAATTCATACACATGCACTTATCGTTTGAAAATGATTTGCATATTTTCACTCAGATACCAAAAAATGTAGGCACTCCTGCTGGATACTACCGTTTACTACTCTTTTATAATTTAATAAAAATAATAATTCAAGAAATAATAAAATATCACCAATAATATCCAGTAGAAATACCTAAAACTGAGCTGAAATGCTGCAACGAAAAACATGTGGTAAATGTATACATTTACATATACATGCCCGAAAACTTTATTATATCTATATTAAAATAGTTACAAAAGATGTGTGTATTAAAATATATGTAATCACATGCACATAAAACTGAGCAAGCATGCAGACCGAAGCATGCTACAAAAACTGAAGCAAAATGGATTCTAGACGGCAACCATCTCTTCCCCTCAGCCTCCAAAATACTAACCTATAAGAGAAAGGAAAGTAGGGAGTGAGTGATATATTTACCCAGTAAGCGTTTCCTATCTCTGACCCTAAACCAATCCTCCTCAGAGGATTACCATGTCATCACATATTGAAACAGTGCTTATACATGGGAAGAAACCAAACTGGTTCTCACGTGTAATCATTTAATCTTAGCTTTTCATTATGTTATTTATCTCTTTACTGTTCTTGTTACTTGTTTTCTGAAATTCACGTATCATTACATGGCTTTTCATATATTCAGATATATTTATTGAATCTGTTATTCGTGTGTCATTACACACTGTTTCATATCATGAATGTTACTATTTCATTATTCTTATTGATCTTATCATTCTTTGAATGATATGTTACTGTATATGTCATATGAAAATGACATTCTATGAAACATGCTGAAAACATAGCTAGGCTTGGGTTTGTATACTGAAAATAGCTTTCTAAAAACTGATATTGGATCCTAGGATCCAATATCAGTTTTTAGGATCCCATATATGAAATCTGATATAAAAGTTGATCTGAAAGCTATGTTGAAAACTGTGTACCCGAAGGTACCTACTATACTGCACAGACTGATGAATATAGGGATTTGACACCCTGACCATGTGAGTTTCCTATGTAAACACATGCCATAAACTGTATGGGTCACATGATGCCTCTAAATCTCATACTAAACTGAGTGCCTCGTGCTATAACTGCATCTGATCCTCGGATCAGGAAACCTATAATTTACTAACTGAGCACTCTGGCATATGCCAGTACATAAGGCTAATAATAAGCATATAGCTCCTGATGCAATGGGTGTGCTAAAACTCATAAGTGTCCCCTCGTATTCTCCCCTGAAATCAATATTTTTTACTGAAAACATGAATTTGAATCCTTGGATCCATTTCTGAAAACTCTATATGGCATGTTATGTTATGTTGCGTATATGATGTATCATTTATTCTTATCTAAGCTCATGTTACGGTTTTTTATCAATTGATAGCTTTTACTATACACTTTTGTTTAATCTTACTTTAATTTCTCTTTTCTGCCTTACGCAAGGGCATGCGTGTTTATACACACGGGCGTGTATGAGCTTGCACGGGACTGTGAGCTAGTCGTGCATGTGGTCGTGCTCGGTTCTATGATTTTCTACATATTTCTTATTTTCTCTTGGTGCACGACCGTGACATAAACATACACGATCGTGACCCAATATTTTAGGTCATGCACGACTATGTGAACACGATCATGACTATACAGAAATACAGTATGCACGGGCGTACGCTACACGTGCACAGGCGTGCATCCTGCACTACACCACTATAACCTCTTGGATCGTGCTTATTTCCATCCAAATCTTATACCAAACATAAATCAACCATTTCTTACATGCTAAACACTTTATATACACATATTTACCCTTTCAATAACTTCAAATCGCACATTCATCATTCAACCCATTACAAAGGCGTGTATATACACATATTCTCACACATAACATACATATATGTATCAAATCATCATCATGATCATCTCAAATCATCATCATGATCATCTCAAATCATCAAACATGCAAAGTAAACTAACAAGCATACTGGAATCATTCTCATCTTAACCAAAACATGCATCCAACACATCAAAGGAAAAGGGAAAGAGGTAAGAAACGCCTACCTCTTGACATGTTTTCTCTCTCAAAGAAATCACAAGCTTAAGCTAGATTGGATGGTCCTGGTTGCTGCTTTTCTCTTCTAGGGTTGATATTCTCTGAAAATCAATTGGAAACTTTGGGTGAAAATGGTTGAAAACTAGATAAACTTAACTTAAAACATAGGTGGTAAAAACCCAATGCATGCACGGGCATGCACCTCATATGCACGGTCGTGCATGGCAGGAAAATTGCACTATTGCCATCTTCCCACGCTCGCATGCAAATTCTCTTAACAGGATCCATGCACAAGCCACCTAACTCAGGAAAAACATCTATTTCATTACGAAACATTCTCACAACCCTAGAATTCTCATCAGTCTTAATCTAACCCCAGATTAGAAACCTAAAAGATAAATCTAACCTTGGGATGTTACATTGTGCATTAATTGATGCTTTCCCTGTGGCTAAAATGGGTCTCTCTAAAATTAGGGGCATGTCTATGTCTTCTTCCATGTTTAAGACAAAGAAGTCTATAGGGAATATAAATTTATCCACTTTAACTAAAACATCCTCCACAATCCCTCTTAGGTACTTAATTAATCTATCAGTTACCTACAAAGAAACTGTGGTACGTTATGGCTCACCTAATCATAATTCTCTAAAAATGGATAAAGACATTAGATTTATGTTAGCCCTTAAATCACACAAAGCATTTGAAAAAGAAATTGAGCTATACTATAAGGGATAGAAAAAATCCTTAGATCCCTAAGCTTTGGTGGCAATTTGTTTTGGAGAATGACAGAACACCCTTCTGTAAGCTTGACTGTCTCATAGTCTTCTAATTTTCTCTTATTGGACAAGATTTCCTTTAGACATTTTACATAGCTTGACATCTAGAGCAAGACATCTGTAAAAGGAATATTGATGTGAAGTTTCTTGAATATCTTTAGAAATTTTACAAATTGCTTATTTAGTTCCCTCTTTCTATTTGCAAGAAGAAAAGAAAGCTTGATCTCTATTGGTTTTTGCTTTACCTTTTGCCACTGATTCATCTTCTTTGGCTTCCTTAGGCTTTTCTTCCCTTCAACTCTTTCCCACTCTTAAGTGATATGGCTTTCACATGTTCCTTAAGGTTTGTTTCAGTATCACTTGGTAGTATGTCTTGTGCTCTCTCAACTATTATGTTTGCCAATTTTCCCATTTACACCTCAAGATTTTTTATGAATGCTTCTTGATTCTGAAATCTCAGTTTAGCATTATTAATGAATTTTGTCATAAGTTTCTCCAAATTAGATTTCATTTCTTAAGGTTGAAACCTTAGTGACGGTTGTTTCATTGGATTCTGATTGCTTCACGAAAGATTATGATGATTTTGCCACCCAGGATTGTATGTGTTTGGGTATGGGTTATTCTGTTAAGGCTTGCAAAAATTTTTCACAAAATTAGCACTTTCAGATAAGTCCATGAATAGGTTACCTACTTGATAGTCAATGCTTGCATAACCCCTTCTATATAAGTCACAAACTACACTCTTCAGTTGCATGACCACTATTATATCAATTTTCTTGTTTAATGCTTCTATTTGAGCAGCTAAGGCATTGAAAGAATCCACTCCATGTACTCTCATAACTTTTTTTGGTGCTTTATCATTTTGTCATTGGTAACTATTGGAAGTTATCTTATCTACCAACTCAAATACTTCCTTTGGTGTCTTCCTCATAAAGTTACCTCCTGTTGTTATGTCAACTAAAGTACGATTAGTAAGCATTAAAGTATTACAAAAAGTTTGTATCGAAAACCATATGGTAAGCCATGGTGTAGGCACTTCTAGAATAGTTATTTATATCTCTCTCATGCTTCATATAGTGACTTCATATCGTACTGCATGAAAGTTGTAATATCATTGTATAGTTTTGTAGTCTTTGATGGAGGAAAGAATTTAGCTAAGAATCTGTGTTGTCATCTTGTCCCATGTAGTAATTGATTTAACAAGCAAAGAGTTTAAACAACTTTTTATTTTATCCCTTAGTGAAAAAAGGAATAGTCTTAGCTTGATGGTGTCGTTAGTAACCCTGTTCTATTTGAAAGTATCATAGATTTCCAAAAAATTGGTAATGTATTGATATGGATCATCACTAGGGAATCTATTGCATTGAATTGACGTCTGAATCATCTAAATTATGTCTATTTTGATCTCAAAGTTGTTAGCTTGTATCAATGGTTGTCTTATGCTTAAAGCTATTCGTTCGACTATAAGAGTCATATAGTCAATTAAAGATCCCTAGTTTATGGCCCGATTAGGTTGCTCCAAGGTTGTCGGTGTTATGTGTTGATTGTCTACCATTGCTCTTATTTGCCTCATTAATTGATGTAATGTTCTTTCTATCTTATGATCGAAAGGCTCAATTGTTTGATTCTAGTACACGTCATGCATTAGGTAAGAATTTTGAAGGCAAATGATGTGTTAAAGTTTAAACCCTAACTTCCTAGGGTTGTTATATCCATAAGATGAAAAAACAAGTATCAAAATGGCACCACCCCTAACTTTATCTAAACTATCGAATAAAGATAAAAAAATAAATCTAAAACAAGAATAAAAATTGAAATCAAACAATTAATAAGCACGCCTAGGTAAATCGAATAACAATATGCGAGATGATGCTAAGATTTCAGGTTTATTAATTCACTTCAAGGTAGGTTTATCTTATGTTATTCATGTGACAATGGAATTTCTTAAATTAATCAATATTCTTTTTTAAGTAATATTAATCCTATTTAACAATCTAATAACCTAAATATTTCTATCTAGGTTTAATTAGACGAAAATGCATTAAGTTTTATGGAATTCATTAGCTTTCAACACAAGCTTATTATGCCTATGACTATTGCATGTATTATCAAATATATCTCTATATTAGATTAATCCACAATTCATATAATAAATGCTTTTATAAGATCTCACCTATAGGTCTCGATCACACAGTAGATATCTTATTAAAAATTAGCCAAGTTTTTAATATGCATTAAGTTTAGAATGCAAACTCACATAAAATAATATGCTTGAAAATTATAATAAAAAAACACTACACATTCATAAATTAGCTAGCCCTAATCTTAGCAAAAATTATTTAGTTCATCATTAAACACATATAAACAATCAGATTCAAACAAAGCATAATGAAGAATAAGAATTAAATAGGATAATTTGCTAAATCTTTTATTAAAATCTGATGAAAATCTGTCTCACAATTGCAATCCAAATAGCTTTTGATTGAGTCTTCAAAAAAAATTGAAAATATCCTAAAATTACTTGAAAAATCTCTCTAAAGCTCTCCTAAGACGGGTCTTTTTTTTTTTTCTAAAGTTATAATTCAATTTATATACTTAGGGTTAGGGAAGAATTTCAAACAAACTAAAACTCTACAAAAAGTCTCTATGTTGCATCATAATGTTGTAGCATGGAGTTTCTACCTTGCTTATGCTGAGCATGCTGCCACAACATGTAGTTTTTGGAATTTTCATGTACCTTTTGCATTCTCTTATGCTGTGGTATGGAGCTTCTAGAATCTGAATTTTTTATCTTCACTAAAGTTATAGCCTTAGATATCTTGTTTTATTTGGCTTTTAAATCATCTCATTTGGACTTCAGAATTGTAAGTTATAGCCATTTTAGTCCTTAGTGGTTAAAATCAAAATTTCTCCGAGAAGGCCTAAATTTGCAGCAATGGGTGAAAGCCTAAACAAACTCAAAATTTTCCTTATAATAGTTGTCTAAAAAGTTTGAGATGTCCACTACAACTTTGCTAAAGAATACTTTTTTATTTTTGTAACATCCCAGGGTTAGAAATGTCTTCTAGGTTACTAATATGGGGTTAGAATGAGAATTTATAAGAATACTAGGGTTGTGAGAGAGTTCAGGGGTGAAATAGATGTTTTTCCAGAGTTAAGTAGCTTTTGCATGGGTCTTGTTGAGACAATTTGCATGCAAGCGCGGGAAAATGGCATTAGTGTAATTTTTCTGCCATGTACGATTGTGCATGCGATGAGTTTTAGCCGCCTTAGTTTTTAGTCGTCCTTATTTTGTTTTCTAGCTTATTTTTCAACCAAAGCTTCTTTCAATCTCAAAGACCAGTAACCCTAGAAGAGAAAGGTAACATCCAAGAGCTTCACATCTTACTAGAGAGTGAGATTTCCTTGAGAGAGATAGAGCTTGCTTGCTATGGCTAGAGATAGGTGTTTCTTACCTCTTTCGCTCTCTTCTTTTATGTGATATTTTGCTATGCATGAGTATGAGTTTGATTCCAGCATGCCTGTGATGTTTCCTTGCATGTTTGATGATTTTGAGATGATGATTGATGATGATTATGCAAATATGATGGATGAGTATGTGATGTGTATATGTGTATATACTTTGAGATAGTTTGAATGATTGATTAGGAGAATAGATGTTATGGCCATAATATGTTTGTGCTTATGAGGTATTTGGATGGTGAAGAGTGATTAATAATGTCTGATTTATGTTTGGTGTGTAAATTGGATGGAATAAGCATGACCAGTCATGATCACGCTGAGGTAGAGTAGATGCATAACCGTGCACTTATAGCGCACGCTCGTACCTGTGCATGACCGAATGATAGGACATCACAACCATGCATGTTCATGTCACAACCATACATATGCAAAAAAGGAGAAAATGAATTGAAATCACAAAATCTAGCACGACTTTCATGCACGATAGGTACACGACCCATGCAAGCTTATGCATGCTCGTGCACTTAGATACGCACACCTGTGCGTCAGGCAAAAATGAGAAAATAAAGCATGAACAAGCATAGAACTTAGTAAACTCAGAATAATTGATATAAATCAACATAATAAGATCAGATAAACATACATGATACATTATATGCACATCATGACATGACATGCCATACAATATTTTCAAAAAGGGATCTAAGGATCCAAATACATATTTTCAATAGAAAAACACGATAATCTAGACATCGATTTCAGGGGTGAATACGAGGGGATACCTATGAGTTTTAGCACACTCGATACGGGAGCCAGCATCAGGGTCTATGACCATACTAGCCACTATATATACACATATGCTGGTGTGCTCAGTTAACAGCTTAGGATGACATGATCAATTATAGTGCGATGGACTCAGATTTAGATTTCAGATTCAGTGGCAGCACATGTCTTAGACAGTTTCTAGTATATGTTTGCATAGAAAACTCACATAACCAGGTTGTCGAATCTCTATATTCATCAGTTTGTATAGCACAGTAGTTATCTTCAGATACAGTTTTCATTTTCAATTTTTAGATCTCATTATATTATCAAATTTTCAGATGATTTTATGATTTTTAGATCCAATAGTGGTATTTTAGTAAACAGTTTTTAAAAAGAAGATTTCAGTATACAGGCCAAGGCCTAGACATGATTTCAGTATATTTCATAACATGTCATTTTCACATGACATACATAACAAAGAATAATTTAGTTATGAATAACCAGTGAGAATAGTAACAACAGTAAATACTCAGAATATATGAAAACCACGTGATACGTGAATCACAAAATGTGAGCACTAGAATAGAATATGTATATCAGAATAGCACGTGAGAACGAGTTTGGTTTCTCTCCAATATGAATGCATGTTTTCAGTATGTGATCGTAGTGAGAATCCTCAGGGGAGGATTGGTTTAAGGTCAGAGATGGGAAACGTTTACTAGATGAATATATCACTTACTCTCTACTTTCCTTTCTCTTGCAGGTCAATATCTGAGGGGCTGAGAGGAAGAGATGACTACCAATTAGGATCCAGTTTTCAATTGTTACATCATGTTTATGGTTTGCATGTTTTTCCAGTTTTATATGTGCATGTGATTATACAGTATATGTACTTGTATGAAACACGTATTTTGTATATATATACATATATATATATATATATATATATATATATATATATTATGTATGCAGAAAGTTTTAGGCCATATTAACTATTTCTTTCATCCTGGTTTTTCCTGCTGTCATATTTCAACTCAATTTAGGTATTTCTGCTATATATTATTTGGGTATAGGGATTATTTTGGATAAAATTATATTTTATTAATTATAAAATAGCATAAACAGTGATGTACAGCAATAGTGCCTACAATTTTACAACTCAAACTTATTGAAAATTCTTGGTTTCTCACTGTGGCGCACAATACTCTTCATCCCTTTTTTTGCTTTAGTTGCTCATTCTTTCTTAGACTAAATTCGAACCATCGGCTAGTCTTTCATAAGTGTCTTTTTGGCTTCATTTCCATTGAATTCACATCAAAACCAAAATTTTTTATAAAACCAAACATAAAAACCTATGATTCGAAAATATGCATATAATAGGGGTAAAATGGTCAAATCACCCCTAAAACTCTATAAATTGACCACAAAATTATACATACAATTGACACTTATCAGCAAACAAGATCAAGAAATGCCATAAAAAAAAAAAAAAACTAAACTAAATAAAAGCTAATATACAATGCAATAAAATGTCTAGAGTAAAATTAGAAGTAATATATTTCGATATTGTCTAGAGAGCAATCCCTAACAATGGCGCCAAAAACTTGATGTGTTAAGTTTTAAACCCTAACTTCCTAGTAAGTGTACTAGTTCAAAGTAATATGGGAAGTATTCAGGGTTGTCGAATCCACAAGATTGTGTAAGTAAGTACCAAGACGACACCACTTCTAACTTTATCTAAACGATTGAATAAGGATCACAAAGAAATCTAAAACTAAAATAAAAACCAAAATAAAATAATTAATAAACACACCTAAGTAAATCGAATGACAATATGCGAGATGATGCTAAGAGTTTGGGTTCACTAATTCACTTCAAGGTAGGTTGTCTATACGATTGAATATCTCATATTATTCATGTGATAACGGAATTTTCTAAATTAATTAATATTTTTTTCTCAAGCAATATTAATCATATTTAACAATCTAATAACCTAGATATCTTAATTGGATGAAAATGTATTAAGTTCTATGGAATTCACTGGCTTTCAGCACAAGCCTATTGTGCCTATGACTATTGCATGTATTACTAAGTATATTTCTATATTTGATTAATCTATGGTTCGTATTCTCGCTGCTTTTATGCAATATCACCTCTCAGTTTTAATTATATAACAGAAATCCTATTAAAAATTAGCTACGTTTTCAATAGGCATTAAATTCAAAACATAAACTCACATGAAATAATATGTTTGTAAATTATAATCCAAAAACATTACACATTCATGGATTAGCTAACTCTAGTCTTAGCAAAAATTATTTACTTTATCATTAAACAAAAAATAAATAATTAGATTCAAACAAGACATAATGAAGAATAAGAATAGAACCTGATAAATTATTGAATCTTTTATTGAAATCTGATGAAAATTTGTCTCACAATTGCAATCCAATTGACTTTCGATTGAGTCTTTAAAACAAAATTTTGAATCTCCTAAAAGTGCTCGAAAAATCTCTCAAAACTCTCTTAAGACAGCTCTTCTTCTTTTCCTAAAGTTATAATTCAATAGATATACTTATGGTTAGAGAAGAGTTTCAAAAAATCAAACTCTACTGAAAGTCTCTATGCCGTGGCATGAAGTTTCTACCTAGGTTGTTGCTAGGCATGCCACGACATGAAGTTTTTAGTACATGGTGCTAAGCGTGC
Source organism: Anacardium occidentale (assembly GCA_026122585.1). NCBI lineage: Eukaryota > Viridiplantae > Streptophyta > Magnoliopsida > Sapindales > Anacardiaceae > Anacardium > Anacardium occidentale. The sequence continues at coordinate 44,850 of JAJEJH010000010.1, forward strand.
TATGACATGTTGTCGTGACACTACAAGAAATTATATATTTTATGACAAATTTATTTGTGACGAACGTAATTTTGTCACTATATGACAATCTTTGATGACGTTTTTTTTATAATTGTCATTAAATCATTTATTATTGTGATGATTAATATATTGTCAACAAAATTCAAATTGTTCGTCACCAATGTTCATATTTAGTGACGAATGATTAAATTTTGTCACTTTTTCATTTGGTACCATAGTTTAAAATAATTTTATGACGATATAATATACATTTATGACGAACGTATCGTCACAATATTGCATCTTTTGATGACGTAATACAGATTTGTCATTAATTAATATATAAAATAAAATAATTATAAAATATTATTTTTGTGACCATTTTAATTGTCACAATTGATTATTGTTTGTGACAAAATATAATATTCGTCACAATTGATATGAAGGTAAAATTTCATGGCAAAATTTTTAGAGGAAATAAGTTTGATGATAACTATTTTTATCATATAATATTAATATTTGATGACAATTTAATTAGTTGTTACTAATGGTAAAATTTCCCATTAAAATTTTTGGAGGGAACACATTTGATGACAATTATTTGTGTCACTTAATATTAATATTTAGTGACAATATAATTATTGTCACTGATGCACATGAAAAATATCATTGACGAATTATTTTTGTCACCAACATACATGTTCGTATTCGTATTCATATTTGAATAGTTTGTTTTAGGCTTATTCGAACTAAATTTTAAAACGAACCTTAACATGTTTGATTCAAATCTAGCTCTACCTAGTCACCAATATACATTTATTTAAATAAAAAAGATAAATATATCATAATTAAAGTATGAAGGAAAAATTATTCGAATAAGAATTTGTTTAATGACGATAATTGACGTCACTAATAATGAAATTAGATGACGAATTATCAAATGTGTCATAAAAGCAATTAGGGATGAATTTAAGTCGAATCAAATGCGAACATGCATATGTTCGTGTTCGGACTCGTTTCGTACAGTTCAGGTTTATGTTTATCGAATTTTTTTATAATAAAGTTCGAATTTGTATTTGATTCGAATAACTTAGCTCATGTTCGATTCGTATAAATTTATAGCTCAAGAAAAACTCCTTTTTCCCTCCTACTCTATTTGACTCTGCCATCTCCGCTCCACCACGACGTCGTCGTCATCGTCTTCTGATTTCTCTTCAACTTAGTGAACTCAGAAACCCTAACTCACGCCTATACTCAAAAGCAAAAGATGACTGTGATCGATTTGATCACCAGAGTCGATGCGATTTGCAAGAAATATGAAAAATACGATGTCGATAAGCAGAAAGACAACAACGTAGCCCGCGATGACGCTTTCGCTCGCTTATACGGTGTTGTAGAGGCTGACCTTGATGCTGCTCTTCAGGTTATTTACCTTCATATTTTAATTTAATATTTCTTTTAGTAAATTTTAATTTATTATGTTTTCTTTTTTTTAAAGAAATCGAGGCTGTTGCAACGGAGAAAAATCGGGCGACAGCCGTAGCCATGAACGCGGCGATTCGACGAACGAAAGCTAAATTGCTTGAAGAAGTCCCGAAGTTACAGAGACTTGCTTTTAAAAAGGTCATAAATTTTAATTTACACAATGAATTGTGACAAAATAATATTGGTTTTGTTAAATGATTGTGTATTTAACGAATAACCGACTGGGTTCTGTTTTGAAGTAGGTCAAAGGGCTTTCAAAGGAAGAGCTCGAAGCTAGAAGTGATTTAGTTGCTGCACTGAAAGATAGGATTGAAGCGATACCTGATGGATCAACAAGTGCAGCTAAACAAAGTGATGGTGGGGCAACTTCGGCCTCGTATACAGGAATCAAAATTGATTCTTATTCAGGTATTAATAAGGGGGTTTATTTAAAGCAGGTTTACGTGATTCATAGGGAATGAACAGAATAGGGTTACGAGGTCTATAATTAAACTGTTTTATCTCTAATGTCCTTACATGAATTATGTTAGATGGGAAATTCGATAACGAGTACTTTCAAGAAACGGAAGAGTCTAACCAGTTCAGAAAAGAGTACGAAATGCGAAGGATGAAACAGGTATTAAATTGGTGGAAATTTTTGGGTTCCTGTTTCGGTGGATGGATTTTTGTGGTCAAGGAAATTTATAAATTAATTGTTTCTGATTTCATAATTCATGAGTTGAAAGGTTGAATGGAGTGAATTTGAATTTATGCAGGATCAAGGTTTAGAAGTAATAGCAGAAGGATTGGACACGTTGAAAAAGATGGCCCATGACATGAATGAGGTTTGTTTGCGTAAAACATAGTTGTCAAAGGGCTTTCCAAGGTTATGTATTTGCATTAATACGATGTTAACATCAATTTCCTTACATACTTAGAAAAAGAAAAGAAATTAATAGGATTAAGGGGTGAAGTTGCGAAGTCCTTGGTTACCTCATCAAATTGATGATTTATTTAAATCCAAATTAGAAATCTATGACTGTTTATTGCATAGCAATTCAAATATATATATATATATATATACACACAAACGCATATATCATTGCCAATTGCTATGAATATATATATTTTTGGTTTATGAGGGATACCTGTCTTTCTTTTTTTCACTTTAGAATGAGTGTCCAGTCGTGAAGTGACACAGGCTTGTTGCTCAAACATCGCACTATGCAGCACTGTGCTGCTGTCCCTGAGCTAAGTCAGCCTTTATCCTACAATTTGCTGCTGAAATTGCTAGAAAAGTGCAAAGAAAGTGAGGGTTAAACACACTGAAAGAATACTGGAAGATAGCTGTGTAAAAGTGCTGGAATTTCATTTTTGAGTGCTATGTAGCAACAAGCCCGTGTCTCAGAAGGGACTTACCTGATAATATTAATTGGTTTTATTTTACATCATCCAGGTTGACAGGGCTACCTCTGACCTGAAAAGTACAAATGTGAGGCTCAAGGATACTGTAAACCAGGTAAATTTGTTAAGTGCGATATGAAATTTATGGTCCAATTATTTATCGATATATTAAAGGAGCCACTCCTTCATCCTCTTCTTTCATGCCCTACATCTCATTTCTGGCTTGTTTTTGTTTATTTCAGCTGAGGTCCAGCCGCAACTTTTGCATTGATATCATCCTCTTGTGTGTTATCTTAGGCATTGCTGCCTATTTGTACAAGTAATTAATTCCTTTGCTTCAAATACTTATTTGGGTTTTTTGTAGTTAGATATTAGGTTGAGATAGTCTGTTTTCAATTTTCATGCCCCATTAATAATTGTTGTTCTGTTGTAGTGTCTTGAAGTGAAATTGGTGTTCTAGCTTACAGCTTCCACGACTTGTCTTCTTTTCCTTGGCTTTAGCTTCTGTCTGCATTGACTTCTTCACACTTGTATTGTAGTACATTGTGTCTCTATAAATTTAAATCCTTATACGGTACTCATAACTCATTATTTATGAATTAGGAACTTGTGCAAAGTGCATTACTTGAGAGCAACACCGGAAGAGATGACCAGATTATTTATAATAAGCTAGTGAGATTGTCCTACATCTGAGGTCTAGAGATGTCTGTCTGGGAACATTAGTCTTAATTTATTGTGTCGGACTTATGAAAAGCTGTTGTTTCAGAATTGTTATCTTTCTCTACCATGTTTCTTGTTATATAACATAAAAGTGCTGGTACTATTGACTGGTAAAAAGATGAGAAAGGTGGCAAAATAAATTCTTTTCGAGTGCAATAGTTGATCCTACTGATTTAGTATCTATTTTTATTACCCACTCTACTCTTGTTTCTATACAGCAGGTAACAACTATAATATGTTCTGATGATATTATTATATATTGATTTTACAGTTGTTAGTTTTGGAAGGAAGACGGACCAAAGTCATCTGAGAAGTAAAGCTTGAAAGGAGATTGGTCTTGATGACTTTTTTTGATAAGTTTTCATTATTGTTTTAAGACTTGTTATGTTGATTTAGTTACTGATATAATGATTCGACATTATTGAATTTATGTTCATTGATATTTTATTTTGAGAATGTTAAGAATTATATTTTTCATATATTTTCTTGAAGTATATTTATCAATAATTTATGACATTTTTTATTTATTGCAATTTTCAAATATTAAGTTTTAAGTAATAAAATGTCATATCTTATTGTAATGAATTATATTGTTCACAAACATAATTATATAATGGCAATATAAATTTTGTAAAGAAAAATAACACTTCAATAAAAAAAATTGTCTCTTAATTTTGACGTTTATTATATCATTAAAATTTATTAGATCAATGACAAATACATTTTTATCATAAAAAAAGTATATTATTTGGTGACGATTTCTTTTATTGTCATTTCTTATCGTATCTATTGTGATGAAAAACAAATTTAGATGATAAAAAATTAAACAATATTTTTGTCAATATAATTTTATTATTTTCATATCTATAATGATTTTCGTCACCATAACTACATTATTTGGTGACGAGATATAATTTTGTCATTTAAAATATAATAATTTTGTGACGAAATATGATATTAGATGACAAATTTTTGACATTAATTGTGACATTATTAACGTTACAAAAAGTGATAACATATAGTGACAATGAAAGTTTTCGTCACTAAAACTTAACTATTTGGTGACAAATACAAATTACGTCATATATACTTTTTGAGACGGGGCTGCAGTGACAATCCTTGTGACAACAAAATTTCGTCACAAAAAAAATTTAGTGACAAAAATGACACTTTATGTGACAAATTTTAACATCACAATTTATCGAATTTGTTGTAGTGTGACATGAACCTGTTGCTTCACATTTGCGCTTTTGGTGCTGCAGCATGATGTCGCAACCTCCAACTTTTGGGATTTATGTGCATTGCATGCCTTCTTTTGTGTTGCAGCATGATGCCACAACACGTAGCTACTATCTTGCGTGCTTCATCCATGTCGCAGCATGATGCCACAACATGAGGCTTGCTCAGCTTATTTCGACTCTGCTTTTCGATCTTTTGCCTTGGATGCAAGGCACACCCACTTAGCATCGTTTCGACTCGAAATTAAGCAAATTCCTGTAAAACAATAACAAAAACCACATGATCCTGAATTTGCACAAATCAAAAGCGAAATTCTAAAATCTCATCCCAATTTGCCCAAAATTAATCTTAAAAGTGCGTATGCCCATTATTCATCATTACAACTCCAAGAGTAAATGCTATAGAAATCATGGCACATGCCAATGTAGTAAGGCCGGCACTGTGATGTTCTGGTTGGTCATCATGACAAGAATTTGGTAATCTCAGGCCACAAAGCCCTGGATTTCCTTACATAAATGAAGCAGGGAGACTTGAGATGAGAGAATTAAGGAACTTCTCCAGATAATTCGTTGGATGAAACATTGAAGAGGGCAAGCTGCAAGTTTTGAAGCCCTCGTGGGATTGGACCAGTAAGATTATTGTTTGATAGATTAAGGCAAGTTAACATTGGTAATTCAACTAGGGATGTGGGGATTTCTCCAGTGAGTCTATTGTCTGCCAGTGACAATGAGACCAGCTTCCTACACTTGTTCAAATCTGGAACTTGACCAGAAAGTGAATTATGGGAGAGATTTATGATACTCAAAACAGGCGAATCACAAAAATTTGGAGGAAGGGCAACATAGAAACCGTTCACAGAAGCGGAGAATCTGTATAAGCTCTTTATTAAACCGAGGCCCTGAGGGATTTTACTAGTGAAGCTGTCGTTATCTATCTGAACTTGCTCCAACTGAACAGCCATTGATATTGAATCTGGTAATTCCCCAGAAAATCTATTGTTTTCAGATCTAATTAGCTTAATTTCGGGGAATGACCATAATTTATCAGGAAAATCACCAGAAAAACCATTGTTTTGAACTGAAACCTCTCAAGATTCAAGTAATTACTAATAGAGTTGGGAATTGAACCAATGAAGAAATTTTTATTGAGACTAAGGCTTGTAAGGCCTTCTGCATTGCAAATACCATCTGGGAATGAACCTGAAAGCTTATTTAGTGAAACATCAAAAGACACTAAATGCTTGAGAGAAGAACCAAGTGTCCTAGGAACCTCACCAATTAGATTGTTGTGTGATAGGTCCAAAAAGGACAAACTTTGCAACCCCACAATCGAATCAGGAATTTGACCATGAAAACTAGAGCTCTGCAAAAAAAAGTCGTTCAAGCTTCTCAAGCTTGCCAATATCAGTAGGAATCTCACTCACCAAATATACATTTTACGACAAATCGAGAACAGCAAGCTCACTAAAATTCCCAAAAACAGGAGGGACGCTACCAAAAAGTAAGTTGCTTCCCAAGTTGAGAACTTGCAGATTCACCAATAAACCAATTCTTTCTAGGATCTTTCCTTCAATATGGTTTTCGCTTTAATCAAGAACTTTCATAGAACCAAACGGAGAAATCTGATCTGGGACAGTACCCCAAATGAGAAATATGTATACGTGGCTCCTCCCCTGCATTTTATCTAATAGAGCTACCAGGAGATGGTGCTTATAAATTCAGCAAGTGAAATATTAGGGGTATAAATAGGCTGCAATTATGATTATAACATGCATTTCCAACTCAAAATGTCCTCAGGGATAACAAGAACGTTGGTAGTTAATTTATCTTAAATATGGTTCCTAAAGTAGTAAATAAATATATATATAAAGATAGAAATGATAGTTTAACTTATTCGTCACTAAATAGAGCATCGTCTTCTAAGTTGCTGTGAATCTCAGGTTCAAGTTCAAAGAGTTGCTTCAAGTTAAGAGGCCACGTAACGTTAGTGCTTCCACTCCATAGAAGTTCAGCAAGCTGAGCGTAGGCATGTTCAGAAGGATGCCCGCCATCAAAAAACAAATACTCACGAGGGTCCTTACATAGCACATATTCCCCCGACATTCCACAATGACTTGCATGATAAATTCCACTCCCACAACATGCCACATATGCTTCTTTGAACCCTTCAAAGCAATTCACAAGTTTACATCAAATTAATTAATAATCAAATATTATATAATAAACGATCAAATTAATTATGAATAAAACCCACCATATTTCTGAAAATTCTTGTATCTATCTAGAAGAGTAGTGTAGAAATCAAAAATTAAGTACTTGAATCCTGATAGCTGCCTCTCTAGAGCCAGCTCCTTGCAAACATTCGATAGAGCTCTGTTGTGTGATTTTGCGAATGCTGACTTTGCTTCTTCACATTGAGTACCGGTGAGATTGTAATTTTGCCTAACTCCTGGCATACAACCCAAGGGTGCTACATTTTGAAATGCGAATCTCCTTCCTCCAAGTTTATATATTTCCTATACAAGGCAAAACATTTATTAAAAGTATAACTGACATTTTTTATTGGTGATTAAAGTGGAGATAGAGACGATTAATACACCTTGACCACGTGTGTTAAGTTTCCAATCACGAATTTTACAAGTTCTTCCTTGGTTGATTGGTCAGGATATTCAGCGTCATTACATGATAAGTAATCACCACCTCCGGTGTTGAACAAGTAGACTGCGTTACTTAGAATAATCTTCGCCTCTTTATCACCAACTTCTTGTCTCAACAAACGTGTCACGTTATTGAAGAAGCTTAACTGTACTCCAAGGTTAAGCTGCAATTAAAGTTCCAATTACGCTCGAAAAAAATGTTTAAACCAAATTAATCACACTATTTGCTTGCTATTCTTTATTAATTTTTTTTTTTTAATATGTGCTTGCTTTTATATTAAAAACTTGCGTACCGTTCCTGTACTGGAAGTAGGAAGAACACCAGAACCGCCACTTGCGAAATTAGCTCCATTAATGAATTGATGTTTTCCAGAATCTAAATACGGTTTCCACAGACTTAAGTTTAGCTTCAGGGCTGCATCAATGTAAGCAACAACAAACAACCCGTACTTATTTTTGACATGCCGATGCTTAATAATAATAATAATAATAATAATAATCAATCTCGTGATTAAAAATGGTTTATTAGTTGATTCAGTTATCACAGGATTACCAGTTCATTAAAAATATGAATCAGAGATACTGTACTTTTCCTTGAAAGAAATTTCTGATCAGATGGGATTAATATATTGTTTAAGAAAATGCAGTATACCAATGAAATCAGGGACAAGACGTCCATCGCTAAATCTTCCGGTAGGACGCTTGAAGTAACTTTCTCCATATGGCGGAAAATCTGCTTTATACTCAATGCTGATATTGAGGAAATTGTTGTTTCCTGGATCAAATATGGAGTCCCCAAAAACGAAGAGGGCGTGCTGTTTTCTGATTCTAGACTCCGATTCGGTTGATGAAACCACATTTATTCTATCAAACAACAGCAGTGCTATGCCTATACGCACAATCAAGCTTAAACTTTGCGTAGCTAAAACCATCTTGTGGACCACCCGCAGCAATCTAGCTAGCCATGCAGAACAATGATCCGCCGGGAGTCTTAATTTCAATTTGTACTTCATAAATCCATCTGTTAGAATATTAGGCAGCAGAAAAACAAATATCGAGACACGTAACGTAATATATAAATCAAAGAAGGCCGAAGGAGATGTTCTCATCCAAAGTTTGACTCAATACAACTTTCACCTCTTAACTTTTAATAACTCAAATACACATCAATTAATTAAAATTACAGATTATAATGATCAAAATTAATGATTAAATTTAATAATTAATAATTAAATTTTAATAGTCAAAAAAATATTTTAATCATTTTTTTAATAAAAAAATTATAAAATAATAAAATAAATTTTATAAAAATAATAAAAATATAACATAATATTTAAATATTAAAAATATAAAAAATTTTAAAAATTTTAAAAAATTTAAAAGCAATCATCAGCAACGATGGCTGCGGATAATGAAATCAAGTGCTTAAAAACGGTTAATTGGTTTTAAAGGTGATTAGATTTGGCTAACTCATTTAATGGAAGTGGCCAATCTTTAAAGGAAGCGATCAAATTTAACTACCATTGCCAATAAAAACAACCAAAAATGGCAAAAATTGACCAGTCTTGGCCTTATTGGCCGTTTTCGACCATGGTTGTTGGTGAAAGTAACCACAATTGGCTATCTTCGCCTCCCCTAAAACCGGACATTCATTTTTATCACCTGATTCAATTATCAACTGTCACTGTTGTTAGCGACAATGATTGTTTTTTCTATTTAAATATTTTAAAATATTTTTTAAAAGTTTTATAATATATTTTAAATATTTTAATATTTTTTAAATTTCTAATATATTTGTGTTTAAATATTATTTTATAATTTTATTATAAAATTTTATTTTTTAATCAAAATATTTTAATTATTTTATAAAAAAATAATAAAATGAGATAAAAAATAGTCAAAGAATAAGTATTTGAGTTTTTAAAAATTAAAATACATGAATTTATGTTTGAATGAAACCTTGAGTGGGAACAAGTACTTTGGCCATCAAAGAAACATAATATTTACATGTTTTACACTCATCCCATGGTGGCATATTCTACTATTCCAATTAACACTGATATAATTTTATTCTTATTTAAGATTGTATTCTCTTTAAATAGCTACTCTAAAATCAGTATAATTTAACATAGAAACAAATAGCGAACAAAGTTTGATTATGAATTTATAGCATATTTGATAAATTTTTACCAGTCAGAAGTACCCAGACTGTCTTTTTGAAATAGAGCAATTGACAGTTTCCCACGGAAGGATTTAGGAAATCACAAATCACCCCTTAAATTTCCAAATTAAAAATTTCAACCCCCACCTAACTCCTTTAATGAAAAGGGTCTTGATTAGTTTTATGAAATTATCATATTGCTTCTTATAATAGTTCTCAATAATACGATCAAATCTAAGAATCGGAATCATACTTGAAAGATGCAATTTATTCAAATTACATTTAGAAAGATACAAACTAACAACTAAAATTAAACTCAAATACAATTCAACAATCAAAAATGTTATAATCACACTGAACATGTGTGATTTCAATATAATCACACCTGGTTAGTGCTTTCTAACCTAATAGCACCTAGTAAGTGTAATTTTGACTTTAATCAATTTGTCAAATCTCACAATCCATTGTGATTTCAACCCAATTGCTCCTTTCCCTATGTGATCCGATGATCCATGCCAACAATTTTTTTTTCAAATTTTTTAGAAGTAAGATGATTTTTTTGTCTTTCTACCATTATTTTTTTGAATGGAGTGGGGTCTTTTATGCGTGTTTATATAGAATTTAGTGGTTAGGAATAATTTTGACAAATCTTGCACAGTACTTTGTGATTTACTTTTTAAAATATGGCCAAAGGATTAGTTCCCACCTATAGTTTGATGTTTCCTCCAAGTACCACCTTTAGGGTTTGTAAAACCCATAATTCCACCTATTAACCAAAATCAATATTAAATCTAATGGTCAACAATTACAGTTAAGGGGCATTTTTATCATTTTAAGAATAAAATTTTATAAAATAATAAAATAAATTTTATATAAATATAAAATTTTAAAAAATTTTAAAAATTAAAACAATCGTTATCATCGGTGTTGTCAGTGATAGCTACCGATAATAGAACTAGATGACTATTTCTGACCATCCGGTTTCAAAGAAGGCCAAATTTGGTTTTCCTATTGGGTGAAGATGGTTTTGACAGAAGTAGTTAGATTTGACCGCTTTTGTTAGAAAAAGTAACAAAAAATGATCAGAAATGACCAACATTGGTCTTGTCGACCGTTTTCGGCTATTATTTCTAATAGAGATAGTCAGATTTAGTCACCTCAGTCAAAACTACTTCCACTGAACGGTTAGATCAGATCTAGCCTCCCCTAGACCAAGTAGTTGGAAATGGTCATCTGGTTCGTCATCGTCACCAGCAATAGTGGTTTTAATTTTCAAAATTTTTATAATTTTTGAAAAAATTTTATATTTAAATATTATATTATAATTTTATTATAAATATTTATTTTTTAAAAGAGTATTTTAATCATTTTATTATAAAAGTTAAGAAAATTGGTTGAAATTTGATCAAAGGGTGAAACCTTGGATTTTACAAATTTGAAAGGTGGGACTTTGAGTAGACATAATACTATGGGTGGGAATAGTTCCTTTGACCCTGAAAATATTTGTCAGGTTGGTGTAAATGAGCAGAGTCACTTGCAACTAATGGCTAGGCTCAACCGCTCAAGCTTGAGCTTCACAAGTTTGGCTCTCGAGTTTGTTTATATTCTTAAAACTTTTTTTATATTATTTTAAACATAAAAGATTGTTGATAATTACATAAGTAATTATAAAGTTTAAATTAATATTTTTAAAATTAAGGGATTTAAACAATTATTTTTTATCAAGTTTAAGTATAATACTTACCCAAAAAAAAAAAAGTTAAGTATTCCATTTTTGTCTTGAGCATTCATTAATTAACCCTTACGATAATATTTCATAGAAACTTTCTAATATAAATTGATTATATAAAATTTTAAATTAAAAATAAATTAAACAATTAAAAGAGATTATATTTTTTAACTATCAAATATTATATCAGTTAATTGAAAATAACCGAATTAGTATTTTCGATAAAGGTCTTTCCTTTCTTTGCCTCATCAACTTTATTAAATGTACTAAAGAAAACAAGAACTATTTTAAGAGAAAGCATACTTACTTTCCTTCCACTTGAAGCAATGAAGCAGTCCTCTTTTTCCTTTTGTTCCTTCAACAAAGAAAGAGTACTAGTTTCGCTTATAAACAGAGGCAACTACCTTTTCCGAATGTTTAACTGCAGTGGTTCATGGCAGCCACTCTGCCGCGTATTAAGTTGTTAGGGTTCATGGCAGCCACTCTACCACGTATTCAGTTGTTAGGGGCCAAGTATTCAGTTGTTAGGGTTCAGGGCAGCCACTCTGCCACGTATTCAGTTGCTTAGGGTGGTTGTGGCATAAGTGGTAGTACAACTATGACTATTACTGAACATTCCATTTTTGACGCTTCAACGACAAGGTCTATAGAAGGGCAGCATTGGTTTGAGCATCAGTAGTGGCATAAGCAATATAAATTTGGTTGGCTAGTAGCATTCACGTGTAAATAGAATGGCCTCAAGTAAGAATTCTCTTTGTTCAGTGAATACATAAACAACATTAAAATAATTGACGTGATGAAAATCATCCATTTGCCCTCCTGCTGCTACAATTTAATTGTATTATTATTTGTAATACATCAGTTATGTGTTACAATAAATTCAATCATCAACATACAAATTTAAATCCAACACATATTTAATTCACATCTAAATATAGAATATTATAAAAAGTTTTTAGGACATTTAGACATACCTGTTTATGCTATGATATTTGTTGATTTTCAAAGTAGACTGATTATCAATCTTTAAAGGACTGAATTTTCTTGTTTTTGAGTACCCAAAGAGCGGTAAAGTTTTAATAGAAAAAGTATATTGCAAAATTATACTGAAACAAGGAACCTAACCCTTTACTTATAATTGGTTTATTGGGTTCTTCCATTAAAAACTCATTAAACTATTTATGAGTACACACCAGTTATACCAACCAAATTATTACAATATGAAGTGTATTAGGCTATACACTAAATTGAACACAACAAGTCCAATCAAAATATTTACTAGACCACAATTTACCCAAGTTTTTTTAAAAATCAAAACAAATAATAATTAATATTAGCTCATATTCTTACATTCTCTCACTTGGGCAATATTAATTATTTTTATTTTTATTTCAAGAAAACGAAGACAATTTATTTCTAAGGCAAACTGTATTTTATTTTAAAGTGACCACTATTTTGAGAAAACACTTGATCTAGAAATAACACTTCATTTAACAATCCAGTAAATATGATTATTAAATAATGAACCAAGACAATCTATATGTCTCAAATTGACATAAGACATTCATTATTACAATTATTTATAACCATACTATATGGATTAATAATTTGGAAGTATGACATAAATAACATCCAAATGTGATCAAAATATGTTATTACTTGTCAATCCTCTATATGATTTTTCTATAACTTTATGCTTCAAAAGAAGCTTAAAAAAATCTTACAATTTCTAACGAAGTCTGTATGTTTTACCAAAATCTCAATATATACAAAAGAAACATACCTATACAACTATTATATTCAATATGAAACAAAATCTTGAGATATATGTTGTATTACTTATCATACATACAATGGTCATACTCAATATAAACAAAAGTTTTGACACACATGTTGCATTATGATCATCAATATACGCATATGCACATCAAAATATCAATATGAACATGTTCAATAATACATATAGATCAAATTAAACATTATTAATAAACAACAAATAGATACATTAAGACTCCCACTAACCCACATTAAAATACTCTGAAGCACCCATATTGGAAACATGTTTAAAAACAATTGGTCTAAGTCCTTTGGTTAGAGGATCAGCTAACATAGAGTTTGTATTAATATATTACACAACAATGTCACCCTTTTTCATTAAATCCCTAACTGTGAGATACTTGATCTCCATATGCTTTGATTTGCTATTGATTTTCATGAAGAACATTGTTACACTATTATCACAATAAATTGTCAGTGGTTTAGAGTTGGAATCAACCGCACAAAGCTTAGAGATAAAATTCTTCAACCATATTGCCTAAGTTAATGCTCCATAACAAGCAATGAACTTCGCATACATGATCGAAGAAGCTATTATAGTTTGTTTAACATTTTTCCATGATATTGCCCCTCTTGTAAGCATTGTAATAGCCTAGGGGCAGAATTATCTTTTAGGCTCCGAAACTGAGGGTAAAAGAGAGATTTCCAGCTAGAAAGTAGAATTGAGAAGGTTCAAAGGTATAAGAGTCATTTAAAAGCCTTTTGTGGCTTGTAAATAGACATTCTGAGAAGAATATTCCATGTATAACGTGAGGAGAGAGAGATTTGAGTTTTTAGAGGGCACACGCTCGTGTGTCTGAGACACACGCCCTTGTGTCAAGTGAGAGGCGCGATAAATGTTTTATTTTTCGTAAGTTTCGCTAGTTTTATTTCCTTTAACTTCTCTTCTCTGTTTTTCCAGCGAACCCTAGGTAGGAAATCATTCAACTGGTAGCCTCTATTCCAGTTAGAGATCCAGGAGCTTCGAGAGAGAGAGATCTAGACACAATGGTGAGAGGTAAGTATTTCTTTACCTCTTTCACTTAGGTTTATAGCATGTTTCATTTGATTTGAGCTTCCAGGGATGATTGTTGCGTGTTGTGGTTGTGTGTTGTTATGATTTGATGAGAAATAAGACGATGAATGATGATTTATGAGATTATTGTCAAATGTTTGATGATTTTGATGCTTGGGTATGAATTTATAAGAAATGCATGATTTTAGCATGCCTTATAGTGAAAATATGAGATGAGAATGTAATATGAGATGAGAATGTTTGTGAGTTGAAATATTTGATGTATAAATGTTTGATTGAGAAATAGTTGTGTTTGGAGTAAGTTTGTTAGGATTTTCTAGGTTTCCAGACATTTTCTACAGAATCTGGGTTAAGCACACGATCATGTACCTGAGGACACACGTCTGTGTGGCCTCATTTTTGAATGAACATGGCCTTACATGACACCTGTGTGGTTATGAAAATCTAGACACATGTTTATACAATCGATGCACATGCCTGTGTGCGTGATCCTAATTTTACATGCCCATGTAGTTAAGACACGGGATGGTGTTGAGGCAGTTACACGCCTATGCAGTGTGATACACGACCTTGTGCTTCAGATGCACGCTCGTGTATTTACACCATACGCCCGTGTGGCCGGCTAGAGTTTGATTAAATGTTTCTAGAAGCTAGCACGACCGATGACACGACTTGAGCACGATTTCGTGTGTGTCAAGCATGGCATGCTCGTGTGCCTTAAAAAAAGTAGAAAAGAAATTCTAAAGCATGTTTAAAGTAAAGAAAAGTGATCCCAAGCCATTTCTAAGCATGAGAAACATAAGAATAACAAGATATAATAACATATCATGCATGATTACTAGTATTGAGCACAATATGCCACATGAGATGTTTTCAGAAACCGATTTAAGGATTCAAGAATATGATTTTAAAAAGTATAGATGTACAATGTTTCAGACATCAGTTAGGGGTAGATACGAAGGGACACTTGTGAGTTCATATGCCCACTAGAAAGGGAAACCATCGTCCGTTAGAGAGGATATGGTCGTGCACGAGTAGTTCCATTATAAGTTTAAGCTTATGCGACCAAGGTACCGAATCCCTATATTCATCAATCTGGCCAATATAACAAAGATATTTTTAGATACAGTATTTTCTGATATAGATTTCAACTTATACTATATGTATATGTGTATATATATATATATATAAGGGTCTTTATATCAAAGTTTTTATATCAGAAATAATTTTTAAAAAAGAAAGAGTTTTCAGAAACCAAGCCCAAAGGCAAGTTTAATGACTAAAGAGCATTCACATGACATTAGAGCATACATATCATGTCATGTATGACATTCATGAGAAATAAGACAGAGAAAGACAAGAACATTCTTGAAAACATAATGAGATAAGAAAATTATGAAACACGAGTCAAGAGATGAGCAACTATAAAGCAATAAGAACTAAGAAAACAAAGAATAGTAAAGTAGAACATAACGAGTCGGATCTGAGATCCATTTGGGCTTGCAACCTGTGTGTGTTAGAGATAGAAAATGTCTACTAAGTGATTTTGTCACTCACCCTTTTCTCTTCCTTTCTCTTTTGCAGATCAGTGAGTTGGGGACTGAGCAGTAGCGATGCAGCTGTCAGATTTTGGGGACATGACTCAACAGCTAGCAATATGTTTGGCTCGTATGCTTTAATTTTGTAGTTCTCATGTATATATGTGTGTGTATTATACTCTAGTATATACTGTATGAATGTTATATTTTATACATAAGTAGCCTGAGAATTTTAGAAAGAGTTAATTATTTCTTATTTTATTATAGTATTTTATTTTCAACTTCTATATCCAAATTTGAAAAATTTCAAGCAGTAGTTAGTTTTCCCTTTTCTGTAGGGATCTCTGTTACAGGCATATTTTCAGTATAGTATGATATATATATATATATATTTAATTAATTGCGCACAGTAGGCCTGTGGTAGGGGTCACTACAAGCATGAAAATATATCCCGAAGTGGACTTATATTCATCCACATAACCAACAAAATCTGAATATGAATAAGCCACAACTTCAAGATTTTCTACTCTTTTGTATACAAGTTTGTAATCCTTTGTCTACTGCAAATATCGAATGATTTTCTTAGTTGCAATCCAATGATCAGTCCCAGGATTAGACAGATAATGACCAAGAACATTCACAACAAAAGTTATGTCAGGCCTAATACAAACTTGAGCATACATCAAGCTTCTAATAACACTAGAATAAGGAACATGCTGCATTGATGCCTTTTCTAAATTAGACTAAGGGCATTGCTAGATGTTGAACTTATCACCCTTGACCATAGGAATATCTCCAGCTTTACAACTTTGCATATTAAATCTTTGAAGCACACAATCAATATATGCCCTCTGGGATAAGCCAAGTAACTTACGATCTCGATCGTGATGAATTTCAATACCTAGGACAAATGGTACTTCTCCAAGTTCTTTCATATTAAAAGCCTTAGATAGAAATATCTTGGTTTTATTGAGCAAACCAACATCACTACTTGTTAACAAAATATCATCAACATATAGGACTAAGAAAATAAAATTTCTCCCACTAATCTTCATATCAACACATTGATCAAACTTGTTCTCAATAAAACCATATAAGTTCACCACTTCATCAAATTTTAGATACCATTGTCGAGAAGCTTGCTTCAAACCGTATATAGATTTTTTAAGTTTGCAAACCAAGTGTTTTGATCCATCAACAACAAAACCTCCTGGTTGTCTCATATAAACTTCTTTTGATGAATTCTCATTCAAAAAAGTTGTCTTCACATCCATTTGATGAAGCTCCAAGTCAAAATGAGCCATCAAAGTCATAATGATTCTAAATGAGTCTTTATAAGAAACATGAGAGAAGGTTTGGAATAAATTCAATCATCAATATACAAATTCAAATCCAACATATATTTAATTCATATTCGAATATAGAATATTATAAAAAAATTTTAGGGAATTTAGACATACATGTTTGTGCTATGATATTTATTGATTTTCAGAACCATTTCAGAGTATATTGATTATTAATCTTTAAAGGGCTAAATCGTCATGTTTCTGAGTACCCAGAGTGTAATAAGGTTTCAGTGGAAAAAGTATATAGCAAAATCGTACTAAAACATGGACCTAACCCGTTATTTTACTAGGTTTATTAGGTCATTCCATTAAAAGCTCAATAAACTATTTATGAGCACACACCAATTATACCAACCAAATTATCACAATATGAAGTGTATTGGGCTATACACTAAATTGTTCACAACAAGTCTAACCAAAATATTTACTAGACCATAATTTACCTATTCTTTTTTTTAAAAACTAAAACAAATAATAATTAATATTAGCTCATATTCTTACATTATGTACTAAAGTCATAGAGGAAGGAGAAAGCCTCCAAAT